>JAHWFP010163926.1:70563-98301 GCA_023313725.1 Lithobius niger
CAAGGTAAATGTGAGATTCACTATCAAGGTCAAGTTCAAGGTAAATGTGAGATTCACTATCAAGGTCATCCAAAATGAGTCACCAAAGTATGTAAGATAACGACATAAACTAAAGCAGAAAATTGTTGAGGAACATGAAACTAAGGCGACAAAGGAAACAACAAAAATATCGCCATGAATACATAGGGGTACGGTCAAAACAACGTGTGCAATGCAGGGATACCATCGAAGCGGTGGTGTAAATACGCAACCTGTGACATCATCGGATCACCCCTCTGCCTATAGGATGGCTTCCCTGCACTGAACACATTGTTTTGGCCATATTGGTCACAGTGTTCTGGTGCAATTTCTGTTCTTTTTCCGACATTGGAGTAACTCATGGACCTTGAAAACGTCGAAGTTACTTTATGTAGTTATTTTACATATTTTAGGTGATATATTATCGATGTAATCTAGAAACCGAGCACCAACTCAAGTTTGTGTGACATAATCAGATTCGCCATTGGTGACTTCCTACATGGGTATGTTGTTATTTAACCCCTATTCCTTGAAAAAGAAACTTCGCGAGCGACCTGTGGAACAGGACTAACCCATCTGCCTCATGGATATTAAGTTGATAATTATGAAAACTAACACCGTTTGATTTTTATTCGTGCTGTAAAAAATACATATTTGACACTCCCCAAGAGGGTTCAAGAGGGTATTTGTAAATAAGACATTTTGGAAGAATTTCGCATTAATGGTAAATACCCTACAACAGGCAGATGTTTACAATCTACACGGAATTGTTGCTTGTTTACATTTGGTCTGTTGCTTTTGCAATTAACACACGAGTCAAGTACAAACTGTTACTATTGATATGAACATATATATCAAGTCAAACGTTTAGTAATTAGAGGCACCTGGTTTAGCTTCACAACTTTTTAACACCCTAACATCATGAATACGTACGTGCCTAGTTAAGTCGTTCTGTGTAGTAAACAATTTATTACACTCTACGCATTTGTACGGTTTTTCTCCCGTGTGAATGCGGTAATGCGTCTTCAATTTACTTTTTTTAGTAAAGGATTTGCCACATTTGCTGCACTCGTGAGGTTTCTCTCCATCATGCACGTGCTGGTGTTCTTGTAAATTACGTTTACCGGCGAACAATTTTCCACATTGCTGACAAACGTACGGCCTTTCTCCCAAGTGCACGAGTTTGTAGAGCTTTGCCAAGTAAGCTTTAAACCCGAATGTATTTCCACATTCCTCGCATTTGTACGACTTCTCTCCGGTATGGACTACTTGATAAATTGTCACTTGTGACTTGTATACAAATACTGCACCACACTCGAGACATCGATGAGGTTTCTTGTCAGCGTGCATGCGTTTGTGAGATTTCAAATGAGGCTTGCATTCGAATTTAAGCTCGCATTCACCGCAACTGCTTAGATTTGAGGGTACCTCGGGTATTTCATTTGAATGATCCGAATCTCTAGCAGTCTTCGAAGCTTCGGGTTGTGATTGCATGTCTGTGGTTGCTGTAGCATCTTTGCACAGTATCTTTAAGTTGGAACGTTTTAATTTCGGGATATGCTCCCTAGCATATTAAATGCTTTTATTTTAAGTACCTGTAAAACGTAATTTAATATATATACATATATGTGTCAGAAAACTTCAAGTTAACTTATTTCAGTATGCCTATACGTCCATCGCCTACCCAATCAAATGAAAAGATGATAGAAAGAAAAGTGTTACTTTTCGGAGCATTCTGCAATTCATTGATATCACGCAAGAAGGCATTAATAAAAAATAAATCAATAAAAAAACACTACATACACGAGTCAACACTTGCATCTGAATTTCAAATCCGTGTAGAGCATCGTCAAGTGACGTCATATTGGCTTCGATTCAGCATCTAGAGGGCATAACTACAAGGTGCACTAGATTGAAATGTAAGGGAAGACGATGGCACTTCTAGTCGAGACAGTGCTTTGAGAGAGGATTTCTTACGCTTAAAAAAATGTTGTTTTCTCCAACAACAAAAATCGCGCGTTATACGCTTAAGAAATCCAGTCTAATAGGCATTGGCTTCAGTAAGACGACCTTCTTTTTCCCCCTCCAGTGCCCCTTGCAGCTAACCCAGTTACTGGCTCCACCATAGAGTTATATACAATAATACTACGTCATGTCACTGCTCTATTGTAGCCTAGTAATAAAAGGTAAAAACAAAGTGTAGACCCAAGTTAGGACGCAATGTTCTGATAATAATACCATCACAAACGACTCCCTGCACATTTGGCAGTGAGCAACATGGGGCCTACTCATTCACTTCCAACCTGCATTTGACCCTGCATATCGTGAGGTCCACTACCTAAACATTTTTTTTACGACTCGGCAGTGGCTCCGACTCCAGTGAACGAGTCATAAAATATCTTAACCCATAAAACGGTAGTTGCCACTCTTTTGCCAACGCTGGCCCAAATATGCTTTAAACAATGCTGTAACAATGCTTTAACAATGATAAAAACAACAATATCTTGTTCGGCAGAAAAAGAAAAAAATTTATATGTCTTTACAAACATGTATTGTACTTGGTTTCATGAAGTCACGTAATCGGGCTTGAGTGGAAAAAACAAAAAAAATATCTGCCTGATCCCGGGTTACGGGGCTTTCAAAATCACAAAAACTGCGCAGTCGAATTCAGTACGAAAAAAAAGCCCACAGGACACGAAAGACACCGTCTGCTCCCAGGTAACGGAAGTGAATGAAGGATGGTGAAATGAATCACAGGATTGAGTGAGCGAAGCAACCTTAGCGCAATTACCCCTCTTCAAGAACCTGCATTATTTAAATTACATCTTTCACTGTTATGGGGCAGCTGTACTCCTACATTTGCCCGCCTTCACGTAGGCTGTGTAGAAATGTCTTCTCCATCTGACATTGCTCTTGGTTTTATGAAGTCACGTAATCGGGCTTAATTGAGAGAAAAAGACGAAAAAAATATCTGTCTGCTCCCGGGTAGCAGGGCTTTGAAAGACACAAAAAAATTCGCAGTCGGATTCAGTACGGAAAAAAAACCCAGGCCACAGGTCGTGAAAAGACACCGTCTGCTCCCGGGTAACGGAAATGAATGAAGGATGGTCGAATAAATCACAGGATACATGGATTGAGTGAGCGAAGCAACCTTAGCGAAATTACCCATCTTCAAGAATCGTAATTATTTAAATAACACATTTCACTGTTATGGGGCAGTTGTACTCCTAGAGTTGCCCGTCTTCATGACGGGATTTACAGTTAGTTCAACTGACAATGGACTAAAATCGCTTGTACAGTCACTTATGGCGTATTTGGGATAGAAATATTGCACTTGCCCCAGCCTTGTTCACCCTGTTACTTGTTCACCTTGTTACTTCGTCATTCGAGTAAAAAGTACAAAACAACTTTATCACGGCAGCTTACTGCATTCTTCAACGACGAGCGGAAGGTACTTCTGAACACGTCTTCCAAATTATCACGGACAAATGTTTCGAGAGAGGTTTTCAGCCTGTTCCTATAAATTTGCATGTAGATTTTGAATCTGGAGCTTTTCAAGTACTAAAATCTGTAATTGGAAATCACATAAATATTCGAGGATGTTTTTATCATTTATGTTCAAAAAAATTCAAGAACTGAGCCCAAATTTGTTGCCCAAGCCTCAGGGAGGGGCACATGGGGGGGGGGGAGGGTGGAGGGGGGATGCTAGGGCCCTTGATGATATTTCATGGGGGGCGGTCCAGGGCTGGTTCAATTTGTAATGCTAAGAAGTTCCAAATTCAGGCTTTTAGCTGGATTTGCAAGAATTTGTGTACTCCACTTAATGATTTTCGCCAGTGCTCTACAATAATAAATTCCCTGCCGACGAAAATACGACAATCACATTAAAATCGCGTTCAAAAGGCCCTGGTCGTTGTATACCTACATTTTAAGGTATAAAAATTGAAAAATAGCAAAACGGGTCATTGGTTCGATCTCTAGGTGACAGCAAAATTTCTAGCCGATTTGGCTTTCCGTCACAAGAATATTGTAGTCACGTTGAAATAGAATTGAAAAGGATCTAGGCCATGTCTATACTTACGTTTAAACTATAAAACTTGAAAATATGTTCATTGGTTCGATCTCCAGGTGACGGCAAAGAGTCCCAACAACATCAAGAAATGGCCGTACTGTGAACGCCGAACGGTCGTAACTATTTCACCTCATTACAAATTTTAATGAGTTATCCAGATGAGTTCGTAGAGAGTGGTGTTGAATTCGTTCGCAGAGCACTGTTTAGAAATCATATAAATTGAACACAAGGCAAAAATCGTGAAAGTGAAGTCATTACTGTCTAGGTATCAGCTTGATAAGCACCGTGCCAGGAAGTGGTGCACCTTCTTGGCGGCTGGGGAGAAGAGGGACTTGTACACATGCATGAAGGAAGTAAACTGAGAGTTTTCTCAGGTGTTTTGTGCACTTATACATTATAAGCTAGCGCTGTTGTAAACTAGCTTCAACGTCGGCAAGATGAAACTTTTTCATCAGCTGGTTTTTGGGACTTCTCAGTAATGTCGATAAAGTATCCGCTCTGGTAGGGCAGTGGCAGTGACATTACGAAAAATATTCTGAATGAAATTTTACAGCACAAGGGAAACTACGTATATTGCAGCATCTCTCGCTCGGCTGGGTAAGGGTGCGTTCATGCGACGGCTCGCCTTTACATTCTCGCAGCTAAAATTTAATCACGTTGGCAAAGGTATATCGTTGCCACGGTAACAACGTTACCGGGGTTAGCTAAATCGACTAAATTTGAGTAAATGCTAGCAGTCTTATAATCCGTGCCAATCAGATAAAGAATTCCTCCTGACGAAACAATTTTCCCAGTCGCATCCGAACTCCCATTATTGACTGTTTTCGTGCCAGTCGGCAGAGCTAAAAACCCCGCCATGTTGGAATTTCAGATGATTTCTAGCTTCTAGCTTCGAGAATGCAAAGGCGAGTCATGGCCTAAATGCGCCCTAAGAGCACGTTTACGCAGCCACTCGCTTTTGCATTCTTACAGCTAGAAGCTAGAAATCACCTCAAATTCCAACATGGCGGCGGTTTTATGTTTGCCGCCTCGCAACGAAAACAGCAAATAACGTGAGTTCGAAGCGTTTGGGAAAATTGTTTCGTCATGAGGAATTCTTTATATGATTGGCACGGATTATAAGACTGCAAGTATTTACTCAAACGATGTCAGATTTAGCTAATCCATTTAGCGTTGTAACCATGGCAATATCACCTTTGCCATCGCGATTGAGTTCTAGCTGCGAGAATGCAAAGGCGAGTCGCTGCGTAAACGCGCCCTAATTGTTGTATTCATAACTGTTCAGAATCGTAATATCCTGGCATGCCTAATACTAATAACAGAAAGTGCATAACGGAGGAACCTTTACGACAATTCTACCCAATGTTCCACCACTCGTACTGAGTAGGAACTACCAGAGGAATTCTGCCGTAACCGTATGTTAAAAATTATGGTGTGTGTAGGATTTTACCGAACAAATACGTGTGAAAAATGTCACTCGTGCTGCAACTGGTCAAAGCAAACACGAGGAAAGCACGCGTGTTGTTTGTTCACTTGCGCAATGGTTGACAACGGAACTCTTCACAGAGGACAACTATTTGGTAGCCTACAAAAAAAAAAAAAAAAAAAACCAATAATACTGTATACATTTATTACTGTGTGTGAAGGAGCCAACAAGTTGTTGAGCGAGAACGTTAACGCCTCGACGTTTCGAATCAATTCTGATTCATCTTCAAGAGGAACCCTTAACTAAAGAAACATGTAAACACAAATCAGGTTTGATAAGCCTGATTTCTCATCTTTGTCCCACATTTTTTTCCAAATTTTTTTATTTTTAAATGTATTCTTGGCTTGACTCCAGGCTTCCCTCAAGCCTGATTTGTGTTTATATTTTTCATTAGTAAAGGTTCCTCTAGAAAATGAATCAGAAGTGATTCGAAACGCCAAGACTTTAACGTCCTCCCTCAACATCTTGTTGTCTCCTTCTGTACATTCTGATTTTTAGTGTTTTTTTTTTTTTATTGTATTACATTTATTACTAGCAGTATCTTATAAATGCCTAAATGTCCGTGGGACGTGTGAGTATCCATGTTGCAAATGCCCCTTCTCGGTTTGGGCAGAAACCTGCGAGTTTTGCCGCCCTGTTCCAGACAAGGCCGACTGAGATAGTAGCTGTGCTCCACTCCAGGCCCGTCAGCTTTGTTTTAGTTAGCGAAAGACACGCCAGGAGCCGTCCAGTACCGTACGGCGTGAGAACCGAAGGGAATTGGTATCTGAACGAATTGTATGCAGGAGAAGCCCGTTGTAGGCGCTGCATCTCGCTATGTTTCGGTTTGATAATCCTCTGTTTAAAGCGTAACGGGAAGCGAAGTAAAATACGAAATTCAATAACGCATAGGTAGTATACATTAGTGAGTGGTGTGTGGAAAGGATAGTAAAAAAGAAATACTGTTCATTATCTTTGGCAGGATTCCTTTATCCAAACTGGCTAACTTTTATCATTTTTGGCGCACGGAATTGAAGGAAGGATTCTTTCCAGCAGAGAAAGCCCGAAGTTCGTTCCAAAAGTGTTAGAAGTTAGCCTAAGTAGGCAGCTGATGGGAAAGAGCGGGTTTGACTAGTTAGTTTTTCCAAAAATACAGCCAGAAAGAAAGGGGAAAAAATGCATTCATGCAAGCATTCATGCATTCATTCATGCATTCATGCAAGCATCATAACAAAATAATCTTGCTTTTGTCTTCAGACTGTCCGCGTCTCCACTCCCTTTCATTACTTTTTTTCTCCATTCTGGAAACGTGCCAGATACAATTAAACAGTTTTGTAGTAAAGGGATGGCAATGATGTTTGCCGCCACTCTCACCCCCCCCCCCTCCCGAAACCTAAACGAACCAAAATGGAATGATTAACTCGTTATTCTAAATGATCGTAAATTACTTCAGCCTCCAAGGCTCCGTTATGGAGTCAGCTGGGGAGTTGACATCGCTCCCCCAGACCCTAGCAGGCTTTTTAACGATAAACCCGTTACCTGCATACTAACATCATCCAAATTATCTATAACCGTAGGGTTAGAGCACAAGTTAGATTTTTCTATTTTATTTTCATAAATATGTCTATGTGCACATGTTTTTCGAGAGGTAATATAAAGAATAACGATATGTTTAATAAGCAAGCAATGTCGGGTATCGGTTTAGAATTTTAAGGTAACAATTATTTGAAAGTTCTGTTACTTTTGTTACGTTGCCCTTGGTTAATTTTGTGTAGTTTTAATGATTTTATTATGTTTTTTTTATAGAACTTTCCATAAATTAAGATGGTGTCGTTTCTTATTCTCACGTTTGAAGTTGCTTTACCACTGTACTTTTTTAAATTACTGAAAATTTCATTCTGTGTAACAGCATTTTGTAGCACTGGTAAGCATTTGTCGGGGAAGGATGTCACTGAACTAGTGCGAATTAAAATCGTGAAATATTGTAAGATAAAACAAATGCGTATTAAGATATCCTTAAATTAATATTTTAAGCTATTATTTAAACGTAACAAACATAACATTTTGTGTGAAATCTATTATTTTAGACATTCTCCAACAATGATTATCTGCTGGATATAAGCATGCAGTTTAATGTATTATTTTAGATTAACGCAAACGTTCTTCCCAAAATGGAATACGGCTATCGGTCTCTTTTTTTTTTTTTTTATACTTCCCCCACCCCCGGCTTCATAGAGTCCACTTGTCCGGCTTGGACAACTCCCATTGGCCTGCAGGCCGTACGGTACTCAACGGCTCCTGGTGGCATTTTGATTAACCTACGCAAAGCAACGCACTCGACTTCTACAGGAGAGGGCTTCTCCTGCATACAATTCGTTCAGATACCAATTCCCTTCAGTTCTCACGCCGTACGGTACTGAACGGCTCCTGGCGTGTCTTTCGCTAACTAAAACAAAGCTGACGGCCTGGAGTGGAGCACAGCTACTATCTCAGTCGGCCTTGGTTCCAGACTAGTTAGTTCACGCACCAGCCGGCAGTCAACATTGCCTCCGTGAAGTAACGTGAAGTAACATTCTGGTCGATGTTGAATGACCTGCCCTGGCGCGTGGCGCCAGTAAGCGAGATCCGCAGTTTCTACCCTGGTTGATCTCTTGACAAGTAGAGAACCGAGAAGGGTGATTTGCAACATGGATACTCCCACGTCCCACGGATATGTAGGCATTTATAAGATCCTGCTAGTAATAAATGTACACTCTTGTTTTTTGAGTTTTTTTTTTGTAGGTACAAAATAGTTTTCCTTTGTGAACAGTTGCGTTGTCTACCATTGTGCAAGTGAACCAATAACACGAGTGGTTTCCTCATCATTAACGCGGAGAGGGTCGCCTTAACTTTAACCACAATTATTGTATTAAGCATCGCTTGTAGAGATATTGAGAATATTGGGTAGATGATCCCTCATTAACTCCATGCGAATGGAGTCCGATTTCTTGGCATTGCTGCGCTGGTGTAGTTTTATCGTTGTTTTTGGTTTTCTAGGTTAGGTTAGGTTCGTACCTTTGCTGCAAAATTCACCAAGCAGAGAACGAGTTTTTACACGGAATGAGTTTTATAGTACGTATGTGGAGAGTTAATCTGTATAATGATTGGTACTTCTGTAGATTATACGTACTCAGCTCTTGGTCGTAAGACACAATGCCACTGCCATACTAATTCGAATTAGTTTACTAAAGGATTCCTTAGACATCTGAACATGGATTATTAATCTGATGATTAATGATTAGTGATTAATGATTAGAGAGAACGACAGAAAAATTGTAAACCAAATAAAACCTCTTAACAATTTTTTTAAGTATGCACGTTGTTATATATACTTGCTGTTTTCGTGTTATTCGATCATCAAAATTTCTAAACCGTTTAGAAAACTATATATGACCTCTGAAGGAAAGGAAAACTATATGACTTCTGAAGGAAAGGAAAACTTTATGACTTCTGATGGAAAGGAAAACAATGTGACCCCTAAAGGAAAGGAAAACTATATGACTTCGGAAGGAAAGGAAAACTATATGACCTCTGCCAGACAAAAAATAAAGAGAAAATGCAGGAGTCGAACCTATTTCAAGGTAGGGTGGAGCCCGTGTTGCATAGCCATAGGCCCTAAACGTATGCCTAACCGTTGCCTAACAATATAAATCGTATGCTTACATGATGTATACAATGTATGATGTATGCGCCTCCCTTGCGACGTTGATTTCCACTCATAAACAGCATAGGCTGCCTATGTAGATAAAAATTAGTTTGGGAGAAACGAGCAGAGCCTATCCAATACCCGCCTTCAATTAAATATGTGTCGTTCATGAACTCCAGAGCTTACCAATCAAACCTTCTGTAACTCAGTAGGGAGACAAGTTGAGAGGAAGTCAACGGACGTAGCTATGCCATTTGTATGTTGTGAGCTGTTTCCACAACGTGAAGATGCTGAAAAGGCAGTTTTTATTCATTCAATTATTTAATGTCAAATGTATAGTAACTGGGCTTGAAAAACACTCGGGGTATAATCAGCAACAACAATTTAAATTTCAGCACTAAAACACTTTCGTGCCTTGGTCACAAATAAAAGCATTAAAAAACATTAAAAAAAAAAAAAAAAGAATTGGGAGAACCCCACAATCCAAACACGTAAAACGTCGCCATATTGGAAATGACGTTATCTCACACCCTTCATGCTCGGAAAAATTATTTTGTGCTTCTATTATTTATTTGTTATTATTTTTTTTTAACCAAACAGGCAGACAAACAATAAAGCAAAATACCAGAGAGTCGAATTAAAATAACCCCTCGCTCACTCGTTCAAAAAAAAAAAGATCATGAAGCTTCGTCAGCATTTTTCTCACCAAATCAAATTTAAAAAAAAACAATTATCGTTCATGCACCTCTTTTTTTTCCGAAGTATTTTGGCCCAGAAGCCAAGAAACGTTTTTAAATTTATTTGACCTTAAAAATAATTTGTATACCTTAGTTTTTGTTGCCCCTTAATTTGTATGCCCTACGCTAAATGCCGACCTTCATAAACTGCAGAAATTATTACGAATCAATGCATGGATTTGCATAGCTGCAGTCACCAGAATCGCGCGTTCTATATTCCTGACGTGTATGACTCGTGTCACAAAAAATGAAAAAGTTGTATAACAGTGGCAAAAATAAAATGATCCGTTGCCTCTATCATTATCTTGAAACACTCCATTTTGAACTGGTTCGTTTAAAACGCTCATTCTCACAAAAAAGAATACAAATACTTCGTATTCGCGAATTTTCGAGTTCTTAAAAGGTGTTAGAATACGCTTCGACTGTCTTCATCAGGCGTTGTGCTATTTTTTCCTTTTATTTACTTCACCAGGCGTTGTGCTATTTTTTCCTTCTATTTACATCGTTGCTCACGCTACAATTCGAATTCGGACTGGCCCGGAGCCTACTGTATCCGTCAGCCTTGTCCCTCTTATCAAGCAGACGATTTCTTAGGTCATCTTGAACGATTTATATTTAATCGCTGGATTTGAGAGGGCTTGTATATTCATTAGCAGCTTATCTTTTTCGATGTGTTCTTGAATTTCCAGGGATTCCAGTCCTCGTAGGTGCTTGCCATTTTTTTGAATTCGACACCAATAAAGTAGTTGTATTTTTCCAGCCAATCCTATGTTGAGTGATCATGTGGTGGACTGCCGCACGTTTTCTTCTTTTTTCTTCCTTGTGTCCGACACGTGTTGTTTTACCCGATTTATTACTCCCTTTCTCGTCTCGCCAATGTAAGTCTCCACATAGCACCCTATAAACTCCTTCTTGGGATTCACTGCTCTCCTCTTCACTTTATTAATTTTTTAGCGAGTCTATTATACACTGTAAAAATAGACGTTGTGCATCACAACGTCTATCACAACACCTATTTGTCTCCTTTTTTACAACACGTTGTGGTCACAACATGTTATGATTTACAACACTTACAGTAGACGTTGTGTTTTACAACACCTGCAATAGACGTTGCGTTTTACAACACCTGCAACGCACGCCTTTATCGTACTATCTTTCTTTTGTTATTTTGAAAAGTCGGTGGGAAGGGCTACATCTGATTGATCACCCTAGAAGCCCACGGGGAAAATGAGGGTCACGAGTCAAGAAGCTGATTGTTTTGTGCAAACACACCGAATAAACGGGGATTTCGATACATAGAAACTCTTGTTAAACCACCACTTTCAGACGCAACTGTACATTTGTTGTGGTTTTCGGATTGCTTGGGTTCTTTTTATTAATTCGTCCCTAAAGTCAGAACAGTTTTAAATGAATAAGGGGGAAGGCAAACATTTACTGATATTGATGGTTTAACTACACATCAGTACCAAACTTAATCAAAGAGTTACTGCGCATTAGTTTACTGCTACACTCGTGGCTTCGGTTAGAGGTTCAGCTTACCCACCCGTTTACCATTTGAATTTCCGGTTTTCGCAGAAATGGTTAACTACAGTTTTTAAAGCAGTAAAAAAATAAACAAAATAAAGAATTTGGAAATCCAGTCACAACCTAAAGGCTGCAGTTTGGCTTTAAAACTAAAGGACTGTCATTTTTGTTTGGCATTATTAAGGTATTAGCAAAAACTTAACTGAACAATAAAATCCAGGCACAATTTTACTTTACCAAACTGATATAAAAACACAATTTAGTCGACAGTATTTTCAGCCAAAGACTGAAAATCTTTTCAAAGACTATAACAAAATATCTAAAACTTGTAAAGTCATAGTAGTGTATGCAACCGTCCTGTAACATATTTATCATAACCGTAACAGTCGCCTAGCGTCGGGAACAGGGCAAAAGCTTTTCGGAGGGATCGAACGGGTTACACAGCCGATGGCAGGTTACAGTAGATGTGTTACATGACGGTCACAGCTTCGAACGTGCGGGCGTGTAAAAACGGTAGGTTAGACAGGCACAGGCTAGGCAGGTGGTGTAAACAAAGAGTCTGTTACACCACCTTGTGTAGTAACCTATAGTAGGTTAGGTTAGGTGGGCGAGTAAATAGAGTGAGAGAGTGTTCGGTCACTATAGACAGTCTATCACGTTTCAGTTACGACTCGAAATGTATTACAGGAGTTGCCCCGGTGTTGATGATGGGTTACTACGGAAGAAGCGGAGCACTAGTAGGAGGGGGACATGTCGAAAAAGAAGAAGAAGTAGAGCGATAAAATGAAACGGCCAAGTTCACGACCATGGTCTCGCTATTCCTCTCAGTCAGCGACATACAAGGACAACCAGTAGTTAAAGGGAGAAGAAAACCTTTCTTCCATCCTCGTACTACAGACCGTCGTTACGAGCATGTCACTGGCCAAGTGGGATACCCAGGCAACTCCCACGAGGAGGCCCATGGTCAACTACAACATGTAAACGCATGTAAGAGTTACGCATTGTAGTCGTTGCCCAAATTTCGACCCTCGAATCGTTAGTCGATCGAGGGTTGTTTTTGACTATAGCGCGCAGGTTTTTATGGCGCTAAAAAAAAGTTAAGTCCAAATAGTGCAACCCTATTTCGAACGAAATAGAGGCTTTTACCCTATGGAAAGTAGGGAATGTATCAGTTAATAAATGTGAAATGGCCGAAAGGTAAAAATGTGAGCTTCGAGAAGGATACAAATAAAAAAGACAAATACGATGGGACATGCATCTAGGGTTTATTTCTACGAATGTACAAATCAAGAGCTCTCAGTGAGACTCCTATACATGTAAAAGCTTAAGAGCGTGCAAAAACATAAAAAGTAAGTCATGCGAGGACTAAGAAGAGCCGAATGCTCTTAAAGAGTTTAAGACTCGAACGAGTAATATAAGGAGCATGCAGGGACATGTACACAATTCATCACTTCCCAATAGTCGGTCAGTCATAAAAGAGCCTTACAGCTCTGCACACACTCTTGGTCAATGTATGGCTTGGGTGTCTTCAATTTAAAATGTCTCTTCGTGAATCGCACGACTCGCCGGTCGTTAAAATCTTTGGTCATTGGATGAAAAGCCTGTTGTATGCGGGTCATCGGTAGTCCATTCGTCTTGTGATATAGATAGTAAAGACAGTACTGGCCGCATACCGTACTACACGGTCCTTGGTAGGTGTGGAGGTTGTAGTGTTTGAATACAGAGTTTCTTTTGAGGAAACGAAGAATGTTGATGTTTCTCGGTTTCAGACCGTAACTGTCGAAATAATCGACGCTCGATTTAGGACGATCGAAGAAGATGGCTACCCAGTGACTTCCAGGTTGAGACGAAGGGTCCAAATTGACTATATAAGCAGAATGTTCGGCTATTCTGGGTAGTTGGTCCGAAGCAAAAACTCCTCCGAACAAGGGTCCAACTTTCTTGTGACAACTGGCTGCAGTTCTCAGTTGATGGGTTTGCATGTCGTTGTTACTAATGGTCGTAAAGCACGTTTCTAGTTTGATCGATTTCCAAAACGGTTTGATGCACCATGTAGAGCACCAAATTGATGGTTTCTTTAAGAGCTTCCTTGAACGTGACGTCGATGCGAAGAGAGCCTTGCTTAATGAGATTATAGTGGCACTGTCCCTGGCTCTTATCACTAGTCAGGTCGAAGGCGTATAGAGCGTTGCCCGATGGGTACTCGATGTAAGTTATTGGTGGTGGTGAATCCGAAACCAACTTGTCGGTGGCTTGAAACAAGGAATAATAATTGCGAACGTAAAGACCGTTCGTGTAGTCCGGTTTATATGGAATGGCGGGAATGGTCTTGCCATCGACTTGTAGAGCGAGATAATTCACGTCGTAGTTGGCGAAGTTGTAAGGATTCTTTGTAAAGTCCCCATTGTAGGCACTGTTGGAGACGAGACCGAGAAGACAAAATGAAGGAAGGTTTCCGAGTACCGCGTTGTCCAAGTTTCCTTGCAGACTGCCTTTAGGAATAGTAAACGTCTTCATTTCCACGCGGCGTACTGGATATTTTGCTGGACCGTCTTTCAACGCCTGCGTGAACCCGAGTAGTACAGCCGGTGATGGAGTGACTCGGCGTACAAACAATGTTGCACGAGTGATGTTGACTCGGTAAGTCGGACTAGTTTCGGAGCTCATCAAACAAAATGCATCCTTGCTTCTGGTCAGTTTGAGACGTAGGTCCACGTTGGTTAACAGAAGTCGGTCCTGCTGAAACAGGTCACAGTGTGGTCTTCCATAGAGGTCGATTACATTACTAGCTTTGATACGATTGGTACGTTTTTTCAGACCGTCGTTGGCACCGGTAGGGTCGGCAACATCGAAGGATCCAGCAACGTCTTTTTGCCATAGTTGACTGGTGAGGTGACTAATTCTAGGATCATTCCCGTAGGTCAGCAATGTTTCCAAATAACTACGGTACGAGTACCCGTTGTCAGAATTTGATATTTGTTTACCGTTTAAAGTGCAATCGCATTGCGAAAACAGAGAATGAAGAAGTAAATTGACGGGGCCTACTTTATCGGTGTCCGCCAAATCCGTCGATGCACCTTTAACTACTTTACATTGTACGTGTAAGAAAGATTGACTCAAGTCTAAAAGGCAGTCGGCAGCTCCAGGCACTACGAATTCGATCGGGGCGTTGTCAGATAATGTAGCCAGAGGATGGTATTCGACTAAAGTGTCATCGTTAACAGTTACTTGTACGGGTGGTGAAGTAAAAAGTTCCAGTTCCTCCTTGGTGCAGGGCACCGAATCATGATCCGGCTTCAATGACATGTCGGTGTAGAATGAAGGGTCCTGTAGTAAGGTAGCGGTCTATATATACTATCTAGTCAAAAATGTCAGATTTCCTTCTCGGCTGACGGCTGCGTCGCAATACAGGTTGACGGTGGCGGCGGCGTTGTTGTTGTTTAAGGGGTTGACGACGCGGTCGTTTTCTTCCACTTCCGGACTGGCAACATTTCCTCTTCTTCCTCTTTCGACCGGTCCCCACCTGACCTCCCGTTACCGCTGAAACAGCGTCTTGTTTCGCAGCCTGCCATCTGTTCTTAGCAGCCTCCTTAAACGATTGCCCCGTTTCTACCTCATCCAACAATTTACCTCCGCTTCTCAAAGCGTATCTACCCACCCCGAATAAACTCCTTTTAAGAAATGGGACTGCCGAGCGAAATAGACCACTCATAAAATCACCGAAAGCCCCCGAACCTCGTTGTATTCGCCCGCCCGTAAAATAAGGAGCCCCACCTCTTTGCCCAGTACAATAATGATGAACGCAAACGCGAGGATCGATTCCGTGGTAGGGGGAACGCATTTTCAAGAACGACGTCTAAAGTGTAGCGTCAGGCTAACCTCTCCCGAGTTAAATGGAATGGCTATCCCCATGTCCGACATTATATAGACTCTAATGGTCTCGAAATTAAGACGCGCGAGAGGTTTGTAGTAAGGCTTAGTAAATATTACATTAGTCACATCCCCCTCTCCAATTCTAACCACTCGCAACAAAGGAGCCAAAACATCTCCGACCAAAGTCTCCGCCACTATGTCGCTGTAAATATAAAGAGAATCGAACCCTCCGACCAAGTTAAGCTTTGTTTCCGATGTAACCGATCTATGAAAAAAATGGTCAGCTTTAAACCCTATTCTACTCGACAAAGTCTTGTTGAAACTCACGCTTAGTACTTCCAGAGGAGTAGCTTCATTGTCCGGCGATAAAAGGATGGAAGGGAACCGTATGGTCATTACATCTCCGACTTCCCTATATTCGAACCTAGGATATTTAAAGGCGCGTACTCTTTCTCTCATGGCCTGGTTCAATGTTTTCGCGATTTCGTGTCCCGTTTGATAGTAACCGGGAGGTAAAATAACGTTGATGGTAGATACAAAAGTGACGTAAGATGCCCACCAAGTCCCATCATTGAATTGTTGGAGAATACTTTCGGTTGTAGCTCTAGTATGGGCCTTTACATCGTCGTAATAACTCTCTCTCAACAACTTATCCGATCTGTCCCAGCCTAAAAACCTGGCTAGACTGTAGGACAAACACAACTTAGAATCTGGAGGTAGTTTATGTTTAATTTCAACGCGCCTACCAACTTGATCGTAACTGAGAGTGATGGAAGGCATTCCCAACTGATTTTCGATAGTCTTATTTAAAAAGGTTAAAACCTTATCAATCTGGTACGTGAAAAACACAAAATCCTTATTGAAAACTAGATCCAGCTCGGGTTCCACGGTCAGTGTGGTTTCCCCACCAACCGCTTTGTGTCGATTAAGAATCTCGAATTTAGTAGGTTCGGGTATATCGAATTCTTGGTAATTGTACCTGGGAAATTTAACGTAAGTACGGGTCCCACATTTTAGAGTTATTCCGCTACCGGATGGTACGTTAGCCCAGTTCCTCGAGTACTGAAACTCGGCCAGTCCGACTTCCCACCCATCACCGGGCAGACTTATTCTCTGAGCCAGTTTTGTAGTGTAATCATTCAAGGAATTATCCGGAAACAAATCTAAACTAGCATTAGCGGGAAGAGTGGCGTAGAAACTGTCAGCGTCCATGCTTACAGCTTTTTCAAATCCTTAGCAGGGATCCACCGATTATGACCGCTGTCGTACCCCTCGAAAGACACGAGATACTGTTTGTTACGTCCGATACCCTTGGATCTCAAGACCTTGTCTACTCTGTGGTAGTCCTCGTCGTCCTTTTTAATCACTTTGGTTACCTCCGGTAAATAAAACCGACCCTTGATTTCCTCGTCGTTATAATCCTTAAGCCTAACCGTGATTTCCCCGGGTCCTTTAGGTACCAACACGTGAGTTACAAAAAAGATTTCTCTAGACCATAAGCCTCTATAACCTTTATCAAACTTCCCTTTAGTAATAGATATTCGTACTTTGTCCCCTACTCGTAAAGGAACCTTTTTTATCTTAGAAGAAGCCATAGCACGACCGAGTTGTTTCAAGTCATCGCCGTACAGTTTCCGCCACAACTGTCTATGATTCTGTAAAGTTACTTCATTGGGCGTCATACCAGTTGTAGAGTGCCTGGTGTTGTTGTAAGAATCGACAATTTTCTGGATGACAGGGATGTAGTGGTAAGTACCTTTAGAGGTGAAGTACCTATGCAATCTCGCTTTAAGTTCGCGCTGGTACCGTTCAATTTTCGAAGTTTTCACATCGTCATTTTCCGTAGTATAGAATTTAATCCCAATTTCCTTAAAATAATCCTGCACTTCTTTCGCTCTGAACTCGTTCCCTTTGTCCGAGCTGAGATGGGCCGGTGGATGAGGCATACGTTTAAACATCCTCTTAAACGCTAGCAGTATCTCGGACCCAGTCTTGGTTTTTAAAATTTCTACCCATACTTTTCGACTGAGCCCATCCATGCACGTTAAAATAAATCTATAGGGTTTATTATAAGGTCTTAAAGACACCATATCGCTTAGGTCACAGTCCATGTAACTTCCTAACCCACCTACTATAATCCTGTTACGTTTAAATTTATATCTGGTAGGTCTATGTATCGTATAACTGTCTTGCTTTAAAAGCCAATCTTTAATTTGAGCTAGAGTATACTTTTTACCGTCCCTTTTCGCCCGAAGGTGTAATTTAGGAGCCGGCGCGTAACTGCTGGCTTCTCCAGGGCTGTCGTAATAGATCCTAGTGAGGTAGGCATCCATCGTCGTCGTCTCAGACAAATCGTTCCCATTCGATATTAGGCATCTTGCTAGCACCGCGTTTAGCTACTCTCGGTAAAATTGTTCGTGTAGGCAATCTCGTCGTTTTCTTTTTGGTGGTGGTGGTCGGACTTCCTTGTAACGACAATGTAGGTGGTCCTAAGGAAGGTGTAGGCGTGGTGACTGTTAGCACCGGTGCTGCTGCTGCTGCTGCTGCCGTCGTGGATACTGGAGTGGAAGTGGCGGGGGCGGCAGATTTTAACCTGAATTGATCGATGTATTGGTCTCTCTGTTGTTCCAACTGACCAATAAATTTCGCTTTAAAATCCAAAGGTATATCGTCAGAGTTTAAAATATTTTCGATTTGGTTTTGAATATTAACCAATTTCGAATAAATAGCACCTTCGGGTTGATATAAAAATCCGTGGGGTTGCGGGGCTGTTGTCGAACCTTCGTTGCCGTTGTACCGTTGTTGTTGTTGTTGTTGGTGGTACGCATCCTCGGGGATGAGGTACATTTTCTGTAGAGAAGAACTCATGTTTTCTTCTTGTTAGTTCCCACCTTTGAATATACCTCCGAGGATAGATAATGCTGCGGGAAGTATCCAAGGTAAAATTGCTCCACCGGACTGGACTATAACTTTCTTGCGATCCTTAAATGAAGCTCGTTTGTTTCCCAGCAACCTGATTTGCTTTTTATATTTTCGTAGCTTGCATCGGGTGGCTGGTGATACTTTGACCCTACTGTGTAGTAAATTCAACGCAATTTCTGATATACAGTTAATCTGAGACTTGTCAGCGTGCTTCAGTAGATTCTTGCGTTGATGTTTACTAATTTTACACAAAGCTTCTAAGAGAGCACGATGTTTTCGTACATTCTCCATCGATGGCCTTACACGTAATAAACTAAAGTCGGCATTTCATCGGGAAATATAGATGTTCGTAGTCTAGTCAACTCGTTCGATTTAGGGTGTAAATCCACCATTAGGTACCCGAATTTCTGTCTCTGTATCGCGTCGTTATACGCGGCCATAAACTGCTTAGTTTTAGTAGGGTAAGCCTGAGTGGAAAAAGTCATGATTTGACGTTTATCTCTTAAATTCCTTAAAAGTACCACGTACTGAGCATTAAGAGCGATATCCCTTTGGTTTTTACCCTGCGAAAACAAGTTCTGGGTCAAGTAAAATATAGAAAATTTCGAATGGTGGCCGTGCCGCGTGAACCAGTCTGCAATATCGCTACTAGAGGTCGCCACTGCCGACATTAAATCATCTATGACAAGAATTTTGTTGATATTAGGATCGTAATCGGATACGTTAGTAGGTAGACCTCTATGAAATTGTATCTTGTCCGTATACTTTTCCATCCAGGGTTGATAACTGGAAAAATGCCAGTGTATTTCCTCGATCTTGGCATCGACCATAGTAGGTAAGTTGTCGATAAATTTCAGAACCCAAGACGTTTTTCCTCGGGAGGTCGGAGCGGCAATGATGCAGTTGAAAGGCACGTGGAATTGAGCGAAGTCAGGTACGAGCGTAGTGGTTGCCATGATGACTAACGTTTTGTTGTTGTAAGAGCGGTGGTAAATAAAGCTGGCAGTAAGGAATACGTTGCAAGAGCCAAGCTCCGAAATTAATAAGTAAAAATAAAACCAAGATCAAGCTTTTACCAATTTCGTATCTAGGGTCAGTGACGAATGAAGACGCCGTCGATGAAGATGATGACCGGCGAGAACCGTCCATACCCAACGAGATTTACTAACAGACTGACTGTCTCTACTTTCGACTAAGACTATTACCCCCAACCAAAACCAGGTAGCCATATATACTATTTTTTTTATGAGTAGGGGAGGGAGGGGAGTGGGGGGAAGGCCCCGCCCCGCCCGCCCGCGCGCCCAGCCCAGCCCAGCCCCTTCCAAGGAGGCCGCTGGCCTCCCTGGAAGGAAATAGAGAGAAAAAAAGCCTTCGTCGACTACTATCTATCTATCTATAAAATACAACGTGTATAGAAGCAACACCTTCCTTAACTAAATTTTGAAACCAAAATCCTCGCATTGGTCTTTAAAGAAAATACATTCGCCGGCAGTCAATTCGACTTTACGTAATTTCATTTTAGGTTCATTTTTACCCCAGTACAATGTCATTAAAGGTACTCTTTGTCCTAATACCAAACCGGCATATTCTCGGTGATTGTCGTAAGGCCAATTATCGACTCGACGATTGTATCTAGTAACGGCACATTTTTCGAACGGTAGACCGTTGCTGGAGAAATACTGACTGACTTTAACGTTCAAATCCTTCAGGAGTCGAGTCATTTCTTTATCTTCTCCACCATACACGGTACATTGTTTATTTCGAGCCCAACTGTCCACGTAAGGACCCCAATTAGTTTCGCGAAGCAAAGTGTCGTAAATCAGTTTGGCTTCGTCTTCCGAAAATAGTTTCACAGTTTTTAATAATCCGTCTTCTCTGATGGGTTCGAACCACGTTGCCTCGTGTTCTTTGTTATTCCTTCGACACAATTTTGCTAGCGTAGTAGTAGTCATCTTTTTCTTTTTCTTCTGAAAACGGAAAGAAGAAAACTATTCAAGTACGGTCTTCTTTTTTTTTTGTAGAAATGTAGAAGGTGAGGGAGGGGGAAGGAGGCCGGGGCGTGAAAAGACAACGTGAATAGTATCTGGACTAACGCAACCTCTCAACTGTAGACATTTGCTTCTGTCTTTGAAAGAAAAACAGTCACCAGCTGTCAATTCGATTTTATGTAAGGTTAGGCTATTTTCGTTTTTATCCTGGTAAATGGCTACGGTTGGAGTAGTCGCCAGTATTAAACTAGCGTACTCTTCGTGATTTTCGTAAGGCCAAGAATTTATCTGCCAATTGAATTTATTAACGTAGCATTCTTCGAATAATTCTCCGTTGCTCAAGAAATGTGGCGACACGACACGATTCAAGTCCATCAGAAGTCGGGTCATTTTGTTATTGTTTTTTTTTATTTTCTTTTCGGTCGTACTTGGTGCACTGAATATTCTCCATCCAATCGACGGGTGGACCCCATTTAGTTTCGTGATACAAAGCCGTATGGATTCGTCTCGCATCGCCGCTCGTAAATAGTTTTACTGTTTTTAACAATGCGTCCTCTCGCGTTTGATGAAACCATTTTGCTTTGTAGTAATTGTCGATCTAGTAAGAACATAGTTGCGCCAAAGTAGCCATCTGGAATTAAAAGAGAAAAAAAAAATGGTTCGAATGTAAAGGATTTAAAAATCGGCGGCTGGCTCTTCTCGCAAATGCCATTTAGTGAAAGTTAAAATAAATGCGGGATCTTTTAATAGAGGCCGTTGTGGAATTGTATGTTTGTAATATCGATTAGTCGGGTGTTTGATCACTAATAACGATGCTGGATCCCAAGCAATAGTAAATGACGGCCTCTCACCTACGAAGGTTCGATCGTGTTTCATTGTATAAGTACGTTTGCCTAAAGCCAAGACGGCGACTGGAGCCAGTATATCGAAACCCTCTCTGTTAATATAGGAATGCCAAGGTTTATAAGCCATGCCATTTCGAATTTCTCAACGTACAAGCAATCGAATCTTACTTCGCATAGATTCGAAACGTAATCCCTTACATTTTCCAAGAGCGGCGTCCAATTCTTGACACCCCCCTCATCCCCGAAATCCACCGTTTCTTCGGCGTCCGCGAAACAACAGTACTGTCTACGTATCTTATGACCACCACCTACTTCAATCGTGTCGTGCGGAGGCCCTAAAAATACGATTTCAGCTTCTAATCCAAATATCAAACGTTGCATTTGAGTTTTACTAACTGTATTGTGCATTACAGCTACATCGTGATGAGGTAGAAATGAGTATTCTTTCGTGTACATGGTAGCTGTCATTATTCTTTTCGGTGGGAATATGTCCGAAGTCGAAGTTACATGTATACAAAAAGTGGAGAAAGTAAAGTGGGGTTTTCGTCTCCCCACCTCCTTCCATTTTTCTCGCGTCCTTCCGACAGTGCCAGCAGTCAGTTACAACCTACAACGGAGCTGCTACTGTAAAGGACTGCCACCACTCGACTACCACGACCATCCATCGTTGAGCCTAGTTGATGTGGAAGAAGAAGAAGATCGGCGATTTATAAAGCGCTGTTAATACTTAACTAAAGTCCCTACTTGGAAAACCTAACCAAACCATGAACTACACTCCGATGAGCGTAGTCGGAACCGATATTAGTCCCTCCCGAGCAAGCTTGGATTTTCTTCTCTGACAAGCTCGAGCTTACTCGACTAAATAAGTCGAGCGTCCCTGTAACTACCTATCATCTTTAAAATGTTATTAAAAAACAAGCTATATTGTGTTAGTTGATATTTACAATACTTACCAATGACGGTGCGAGGCTATTTTTGGCCTGAAAATCGAATGCGAGTTGTTCATGGAAAATAGTTAGTACCCCCAAGGGTATGAAATGTAAGTTCGAGGGTCTACGTACCGTTTAGTAGCTACAGTACGATACGTTTTGTTTTGACTAGTGGTTAACAAACAATTGTTTCTTCGTACAATTTTTCGTGGCTCTGTAAGGACGACAGTTTCGCCTCGGTCAATATTTTCGACCATTTTAGCGATAGTGTCAAAATCTAGTACTTGACTATTACGGAAATTTAAAGTAATTCCCCTTACCTTAACTACATTTTTCGTACCTTCGTCACTCTGGACAACGAACGAGTAATTCTTAGATCCATTACTACAAAAATGACTAATGTAAGCATTTTTTCCGTAAGAGGTTAAATCATTGGTTAGACCTCCGAGACGAGGATCGTTTTGTAAGTCGTACCGATCGTTTTTATTGACCTTGAAAATGAGTAGTGAAGGGCAGGTAGTAACAGATTTGAATAAGCGCCGGGGCTAGGGGTTTTTGGTTATGGGGGATGTGTAGGGGGTTTTATTACTAATATTTTGAGGTGTAACTCGAGGGGGTTTGGTTGTATCTTAAGATCGTTATCGAATGTCTTGTATTTGAAGATAGCGTCCCCCGCACGTTGGTATTGATTCGTGGAGTGTTGGTTGGCAGGTGCGTTGAGTATTGATTTTTTTTAATTAGCTGGAAAGAGTAGAGGGTGGCTCGGCGTACTATCGATTCGTCCTCTCCGCGCTACTCTGGGTCGATGCGTTGTTTGTGGCAGTCAGTATCGTTATCCCTCGTTCCCTTTCTCTTTGTCGCGCTCCGCATTCACAGCTGCCAGTTCGTCCCCTGCCCGGCGCTCGCTGGTCGTCGTGCTCAGCCGCCGCGACCGTGTCTCTCCTTCGTTTCCCGCGCACCTGCCCCCCGCTTTCCTTCCCTCGCCCAACCGATCGATAGAGCGCGGAGCTGCTCGCTGGTCTGCATGGCACTAGTTGAGGCCTCAAAAATAAATAATTAAAAGTTTTTATTAACGCACATTGCATCGTGCTCGCAGCGTAGAAACAGGAAAATTTGATTCTCTTTTTGTAAAATGTGGTGGTCCTGAAAAGGACCGTTTTTTTTTTTGTACTTACTGAGGATTATTACCAACGTGCGGGGGACGCTATCTTCAACTACAAGACATTCGATAACGATCTTAAGATACAACCAAACCCCTCGAGTTACACCTCAAAATATTAGTAATAAAACCCCCTACACATCCCCCATAACCAAAAACCCCTAGCCCCGGCGCTTATTCAAATCTGTTACTACCTGCCTTTCTTCTTCACTTACCAAATCTTCTAAATCGGTCACGCATAATTCCGTAGCGTCCGAATCGTCAGGTTCTGGATAATAATACGAGTTGTATTCGTCAGGAGTAGACCTACACCGCTTAATCTTTTTCACGATACACATAGTGACAACGCCAAAAGACAAACGTATGAATGAATATTTGAACTGGGTGCTTCAACTTTTTCCCGTTTGGGCTCATGTCCCATTCTAATTGAAACTGAGCATGCGTGATTACGTGATGAATACAGCGGCTAACGTCCAAAACTCCATTTCATACAAATGATGTCACGTAGGTTGTAATGAATAAAGGCTGTGACCTATGAGGTCTTTAACGTACCGAGCGTTGTGACGACAGATGTTGTTTGAATAATGAAACGTAAATTGATTTTGTAACGGAATCCATTTAAATTTGGATGCTTGGAAGGAACTGGTCAAACATGCAGGAGAAATCAACGAACGTATTTTCATCTGCGAAGAAAAAATGGAAGATGTTTAAGGAACAGTTTTTACCTGTGAAGAAAAAAAATGCAATATTTACAAGTGACAATAACACTTTTCTACTGTGTGTTGTGATGTGTTGTGTGCTTAATTCGTAGAAAGATGAGTGTAAGTATCCATTTTTAACTATATAACACTGTAGTCATTTTTAAATACCTTAAATAATAATAATAATAATAATATTAATTCACTTTTTTACTATGTATTGGAACCAAAAAAAAATTAGAAATAGTGTCTGTTTTAACGATTTTGTGTTGTGCTGTGTTGTCGTGTAACTACGAAATGTATATGCAACTATTCCTCTTTAGTAAATTAGTTATGATTATAATATTATGAATAATAGTAATAGGCTAGTCATTTTTCTTATTGTAAATAGCTTTACTAATATCCATAACATTTTAATCGTTGTATATCTTTGTAGTTGAATTTTACGTATTTTTAAGTAGTTTAAATAATATCTAGCATCACTTAACTTTTTTTTTTTATTTTCTATTGGAACCAAAAAAAAAAGTAGAAATAGTGTGTGTAATATGTGTCTTAATGGAATAAAGTTTTAAAAAGTATCATTTCTCATGTTTTATTGCATGCACATATAAAATAGATACAAAGAGTACAGTATTTCAAAATTTGTACGTGAATAATGGTTTAGACATTTGACTATAACATTGAGAGTCGCTTCTAATTTCACCAAATGTGTGTTTGAAAACGTTTCGAACAAATTTTAAGACCTTACGGTCGTTTGCAGTCTTTGTTCGAGGATCAAAGTTCTTAAGCATAAAGTTCAGTGTACGTCCACGTGTAATATTATAGCAAAAAAATAATGTATAAGCACCACATACATTTGAGCAAGGCGACTGAATATTTGAAGTGTTAAACTCGCAGTTTTTACCATTGTTCGCTAAAAAAGCAGAAATGTGGGCATTGTTTGGTTTCTGACCATAAGAATCGAAATAAACACAGTCTTGAGTGTAGGGGTTGATAGAAGCAGCCACCCAGTGAGATCCTTCGGAATCAGATTTGTCTTTGTTGATGATGAAAACACAGGGTTGACGCACTTTGGAACGTGGTAAAAGGTCACATGGGTATACATTCACAAACAGTTTTGCAATTTTAGGATCTGACATAGCCAGTGTTCGTAGTTTTAATGTATCCATGGTGAAGCTACAAATCCATTACAACTGAACGGTTTTTGTCGATCTCGGCAACAGTCTGATAAGAGCAATAGAGAATAACATTTATTGGGTTTGCCAGCGCAGTAGAGAATTTCAATTCTACACGAATTGAGCCCTGTTTAGACAGACTCAAGTGACTTCCAGTCGGACATTGTTCTGGGGTTAAATCAAAACAATGGAGCATGTAGCCTGCTTTATAATCTTCGTAAGTCAGATCCAAACCTTCGTCTTTTTGGTGCTTGCCTGTAGCAGTATAAAGAGAGAGGTAGTCACGGGTGTATAAATTGTTTGTGAAGTCCGGCGTAAAGGGGTGATTCGGTACTGTCCGACCATCGACGCACAAAGCGATGTGATTTAGGTCGAAATGCTGGAAATTAAACGGGTTGGCTAAAAAGTCTCCGCTGTATGCTTTGTTGGTAATTAGTCCTACGGTAATGTGGCAGGGTAATGGTCCAACAATCGCCGAATCGATTGAACCCTCTCGAGCACCAGCAGCAAGTGTAAACACCTTACATTCATTTTTTCTAATTAAATATTTTGAAGATGCGTTTTCCAGGACTTTCGCATGGCTCAGTAAAATATTGGGGCTTGCTTTCACTTTTTTGACGTATAATACTGCTTTGGTAATATGTATTTGTGGTGATTTGGTTGAATCTCCACACATCAAACTAAAACGGTCACTAGAACGAATTAGTCTTAAACGGACGTCAACACCGTTCAATAAATATCGTCCTTGCTGACACCAATCAATGTGTAATCTTCCCAGTAATTCCCAAGTTTTTCCACCAACCACTTTTTGTTTACGCAGTTTCAGCGCGTTATTTGCATCATTAGCGGTTGGGTCTACGTCGTCAAATTGGCCGGCTACGTCCTTAAACCAACCTTGTACACCCAACTGGCTTCGTTTAGCTTCATGACCATAACTTAACAAGTCTTCAATATAACTACGAAAAGGGTAACTTGCGTCGCTTGAAGACACCAAAGTTTCATTGAGGGAAACGTCAATTTGTTGGAATAGGCTATGTAAAATGTTATTTATTGGAGATATCTTATCGGCGGCGGTCAGCGCTGTGCTACCATCAGATGTCACTTTGATATTCAACAATAGTAAACTATCGTTTAAGTCTAAATAATTGTCAGAAGCTGTATTTGTCACTAGAAATTCAATCGGCGCACCTTGTGTAATGGAATTTATAGGAAAGTGTTCTACATGAGTCACTTCACTTGTATCAACAGAGGTAGGGGGGACATCAAAAATCTCAAACCCACCGCTTGGGCATTCTTCAGACAAATGGTGTAGTAACGACATTTTTTATGTAAAATAGTTTTCAGTCAAAGACGTCGGTTTTCCGTTTCTTCTTAGCTTTGGTTTTTCCTCCTTTTTTTTTTCTTCCTCCACCTGATTGAGACTTCAGCTTGCGTTTACGCTTACTGACCTTATGAGTGAGTTCCGGAGGAAAACGAGCATATAACTTCTTTCTTTTTCGACCAGTCCCCGTTTGAGGGCGTCCTAACACTTTAGTCATAAAATCCGATCTTATTTGTCCAAATCTAGTTCTAGCAGCATCTTTTAACCCCATACCAGAGTCTACGTCATCCAAAAATTGAGTACCCTTTCTTAAAAGATATCTACCGGCTCCTGCCGCCAAGTTTCTTACTTGTGGCATTACAAATGGTACTATATAGCGTTTCAGGTTATCAACGAGGCCGCTACCTTTTTGGAAACGTCCGCCCCTAAAGTACCCCCCTCCTCCCCCCAAACCAGCTTGCCGACAATAATGCCCGTAGCAGTGAGCTAAGGTGTTTCTTGGAGGTATCTTCATTTTTTTTTGAATAAATGGTTTCCATAAAAAAAATGTTATTTTAGAAAAGGAAGTCGACACAACATGTTACATCTTCAGGAACTGAAGGACGAGTGACGATAATTTAGTGAGCAGGTTAGTTTTAATCTATTTTCTTGAAATGTAAATTTACATTAACTCTACCTACCGGACTGAAAGGAATTGGCTCCGCAGTGTCGTCTCTTAATGTGACTTTTATTTCGTGAAAGCTGTTTCTTAAAATCGGCTTATAAAACGGAAACTGATAAACTTCGGATATTATGTCTCCATCATTACCACGTATAGGAATACATCTCAAGAGCGGTACTAAAGCATTTCCTACAATTTCTTCCGGAGCTATTAAATTTGTATAACAGTATATAGTGCTTAGTCCGATATCTAAATCCATAGGGTGTGGAGGAATTAGGTTCATTTTGGAGTTAATATCAGTCACGCCTTCATATCCTAGTAGCTGGCCCATAGCGCTATTTAATTTGACAGTTACTTCTGCAGCTACCTGAATTTCAACCGAGCGTTTTAAAATATTATAAGTAATTTTAACGTCGTCCTTTGCGGCCGACTTCTCAATAATTTCATTTATTACTTCTACAACTTTTTCAGGTTTCAGATAAAAACCCTCAGGCAAGGATTGTTTCACTACATATGAAGATTTAACGTTACACTTTATTTTCATAAACCATTGGCTACTTTGTTCTTCTAATTTATGCTTAGGGTAGCTAGTAGCTTCGGAAGTTGCTTTCAAATGCAGGTCTTCGTGACCGTCCCAGCCCAAAACGAAAGCAAGCCTATGACTGA
>JAHWFP010163959.1:0-10161 GCA_023313725.1 Lithobius niger
CCCCCCCCCCCCCGCCATTTCACACCAGCTACACTTTCATATTACATTTGAAACGTTGATGGAGATGGAGAGTAAAAGAACACAAGATGACTGCATGCCGACCTCGTAACTTCTACTGCAGCAATACTGCCGTTAAGTTTTATTATTTTTTTATTTACTAAAACAGACTAAACTCAACATAGCCTCCACGTAACCATATTTCTGCAGACACTCACTTGAGGCAAACGTTAACGTTTACATTATCCAATGGCTGAGTAGAATTCTTGCATTACTCACTCCATGACAATACAGTTCAAAAGGCCGCTGTCGAAGTAGTGAACATATTTCACTTGGCATTCGCGTGAAGGGCTGACAGGATGACGCGAAACGACGACGCCGTGACGCAAATTGAACGAAAAGACTCCCTCTGGTGCTCAATATTGGAAACTGTAAATATCCCGCCTTTTGATATGGATGAAAAGGCTTCGTATATAGACGTTGGCGACGTCTCTAAATAGCAGTTTAAGCGGAACTCAGTAAAGACTGAAAATGATGGAAAGTAAGCACATGGAAAGCACGCTGGAAAGTAAACAGGAACTGGAAAGTGAACAAAGGCTGGAAAGCGAACACATGCTAGAAAGTGAACACGTGCTGTTAAGTGAACACGCGCTGGAAAGTGAACATGTGCTGGAAAGTGACCACATAGGCCAAGAGCCATTCGTTTGTGCAGAGTGCAGCTATGCGTGCTCAAGTAAAAGCGTTCTTATAAGACACATGCGAAAACACACAGGAGAATCGCCATTCTCTTGTAAGGAGTGTGATTATGTGTGCTCTAGGGAAAGCAGTCTTAAAACACACATGCAAACACACACAGGTCAAAAGCCATTCGTTTGTTTGGAGTGTAACTACGCGACCTCTCGCAAAACCTATCTTATAAACCACATGCGAACACACACAGGAGAAAAGCCATTCAAGTGTAAAGAGTGTGACTATGCGTACTATCACCAAATCAATCTTAAAAGACACATGACAGAAAAACACGCAGGAGAAAAGCGATTAATATGTAAGGAATGTAACTATTCGTGCTCTCTTAACAGCACTTTAACTGACCACATGCGAAAACACACAGGAGAAAAGCCGTTCAAGTGTAAGGAGTGTAACTTTGCATTCGCTTTGGAAAGAAATCTTACAACACACATGCGAAGACACACAGGAGAAACGCCATTCACTTGTAAGGAGTGTGACTATGCGTGCCTTGTTAGAAGCAGTCTTAAACGCCACATGCGAACGCACACTGGAGAAAAACCATTCACGTGTAAGAAGTGTAACTATGCATTCTCTTTGAAAAGCAGTCTTCAAGCACACATGAAAATACACACAGGAGAAAAGGGAGCCGTAGAAAAGTCATTCACGTGTAAGGAGTGTAACTACGCATTCTCTTTGAAAAGCAGTCTTCAAGCACACGTGAAAATACACACAGGAGAAAAGGGAGCCGTAGAAAAGTCATTCACGTGTAAGGAGTGTAACTATGCATTCTCTTTGAAAAGCAATCTTCAAGCACACATGAAAATACACACAGGAGAAACGCCATTCACTTGTAAGTGGTGTGGCTATGCGTGCCCTGTTAAAAGCAGTCTTACACGCCACATGCGGGTACACACAGGAGAAAAGCCTTTCACGTGTAAGGAGTGTAACTATGCATTCTCTTTGAAAAGCACTCTTGCTAAGCACATGAAAACACACACAGGAGAAAAGCCTTTCATGTGTAGGGAGTGTAACTATGCATTCGCTATTAAAAGCTATCTTACTAGGCACATGAAAGTACACGTCAGGAAATCAACCACGTAAATATTATGCCTGCAGTCTTAAAAACAGTTTCGCTACGCACACGCGAATACACACATGCGAAAGAGTTTTAAAGAATGTAACTACGTGTCCTGTTCTAGTAGCAGTCTCATCGAACACATGCGAACACGCACACAAGAAGATCTATTCAGATATGTAAGCAGTGTAAATATATGCGTATAAAAGTTCTACGTACGCATTGGATGTAAATAATACAGTGCCAATGTTTTGAAGCTTGTCACAAAGGTGGCTTCATTGTGCAATGTAGAAAAAAGAAGACGTTAAAACTGATAAAATGCCCAGCTGCCATCTTGGAATAGTTGTCCTGTCCTCGTCCCTCTAAAATGGCTTCTTACTCAGTATGGCATTTACTTCCTGCTAGTGAATAATACATCATAAGGGATACGTCCTAATCTATTGCTTTCACAATGCTGCCGTGGTGGCGTTAGGTTTACATCGTTTTGTGTTTCAGTTTCGCTGTCTGCTATCAGCTAGTGACACCTGGCGAATGAAGTGCGCGGCTATGAATCATCACTGCCGATGCGTTGCTGAAACGCGGCTTCATTTTTGGTTGAATTTTTTAGGTGTTAGCAGCTCGGAAGTTAGCAGTGTCACTAGAGTTGTAACTGTGGGGTAGTGCTCTAAAATATGTGGTACGATGCTTCAGCGGAGATGTCGCGTTGAGGTATCTGCAAATTCACGGAACGTTTGTGAAGTGCTTTGATGAGGTGGGGCTTCAGCACCGAGTTCTTCGATGAATTTATGAAAGTGCCCAATGTGGTGTAAGAGTATACTGTGTCTAGCTCTATGGTGTGTATCAAGGCTGACTGAGATAGTAGCTGCTTTCCTTGCTCCATTCCAGGCGGGGGGGGGGGCGGGCCGCAACTGTGCTAGAAACATTGCATTCCAATTCTTTGCTTTCAAGACTCCTTCCGGCGTTTGGTCGGCGCCTTGAAACGCCGACATGTAGCCAGCAAACTTCCTCTTGTCGTTTGAATGATTCACAAGAGGCCAATCCCACAATCTATTCATTTATTTACTTCATTTACAAAATTATTGTAACACCTTATAAAGAGCACAACAGCAATTTCAGATTAAAACAACAATTTTACAGTAAAAACAGAAGAAACATGGCAGCACCTATGGTGCCCGCCGTTTACGCCTCTGTTCTATCCTTAATGGGGTTCGTGAGATACACCTCCCATAATTCTTCATTCATGTTGTGGTGTAAGTTGTTTTAAGTGTTCAGTTACCCCACCCGAAGGTACCATGGCAACATCGAAAAAACAAAAACAACATCAACCAGCAAAGGCAAGCAATTCACACATGTAACAGACACATAGTTTGCTTCTTCCCTCTCACCATATTAGCCCTAAACGCTGCCACACTAGCTCTACATGCAACATGGTCCGGAACTGCATACCACTCCCGAACATAGTCTCTTTTACATTGATAGAGCCCATTGTTTTGCAGTATGGTTATTTTTCCAAAAAAAAAAAAATGAGGTTCGAAGTTGACCTTGTTCTCATCCAGAACTGTGAGGCCCTTCCTAATTTTGAAGTATAGAAACAATCTGTGCTCCCTTCTACATGTCTCCAAAGCTGGCCAATACAGATCCTCCAGCAAGGTGGTAACACACTCATCCTCATCCCATTGGTTACTCACAGTTCTAGCAGCGCGGCGATGTACACCCTCAAGGTCAGCAAAGTCGCACTTCCTGTAGCAGTCCCAGGCTCCACATGCATACTCAAGGTGTGCCCTGACCAAAGTTGTGTAAGCCACAGCCTTCGTATCGGGTCCAGCCCCCTTAAGAGTTCGAGCAGCAAAGCCCAACACCTGAGATGCCTTGGCAACAGTTTGATAACAGCTCCTAAGCATCTCCTAAGCCTCTCATGCACTCCTAAGCCTCTCAGTCAGCACTCCTGCGGTGTGACAAGAACCATGCAAATATTGAAGGTTGTCACAAAAGTGAAAATGCTGTACAGCTTAAAAACAATGCAAACTTCAATTCAAACAATCAAACAGCTATTTTACAGTTATTCTCACTTACTTATCTGTACCCAGTTTTTGGTGTGTGTCTTTACCTTGCATACACACAAGTATTGCTATGTATAGTCTGGTTGTATATTGACTGACATCTAATTTGCTCTCCTGCAGAGTACCTTCCAATTATGCCATATCATGTAGCCAATCAGCAGTTAAGCATGTGACTAAGCAAATGTATTATAAGATTGTGTTTGCTCATATTAAAATCACTCTTTTTCGCAGTCAGCACCTTGTTTGTTCCTTCCCTTTAAGGTTAGGGTAAGTTGCCACTTAAGGGCAACTAAAGTATGTTAGGTTAAACACATATAAATTGGTGATGAGGGGTAAAAGGCATGGCCTACCTCTTTCTTTTTTTTAGTTATGTTGAAAAGTCCCCCTAGCAACTTCGAACTTCTAGCTCCAAGTTTGAGGTAAGAATAAATTGTTATTATTTGGCCAATAATAATAGTCATTCCGCTGGGAAATGGATTTAAACAATCTTGTTCAAAAAATTTTGTTTCACTTGTGATGGTGTTAGGTACAATTGCTGGCTAAATATGGGTTACTGCTAGAATTTCCTTATAGCAATGTTTTATTACTATTTTCCCGTGTTTTTACTTGTAATAACTGTTTTCACGATTAACTTTGAAGGTTGTGTCAATGCGACGTACTGGTTTGGAGTGTCGAAAAAATCACAACTGGAATTAGTTTATTACAATGGCGAAACGAATACGGTTTCAGCAAGCGAAATAGCAGAATCGTCTGCTTGTGGGTGAGAGCTAATTGATATTAAATGATCAATTGGTAAAAATTGTACTAGGCCCGGGTGTCAGCCATTCAGTAGAATGGAGCCCCAAACAAGCAGACGATTCTGCTATTTCGCTTGCTGAAACCGTATTCGTTTCGCCATTGTCATTTGCCCTAGCAAGCGTAGCCTAGCTCTCATCCACAAAGTATTCTCTACTGACGAGCCCAAACAAGGGCGAAACAGTCTGTCTAGAGATCTTTGTGGGTGAGAGCTAATTGATATTAAATTAGTTTATTTCACTGAAAATTGCCATGTGCAGGAAAACCTTGAAAGCTCTAATGCATTGTCAACTTTATTACTTAACCCATAGCCGCCTAGATACGAACATGCGCCTTCAACGTATAACAGCGAAAAACTAAGTCCGAGCGCGAGCTTTGTGAGGGGGCCCCGGGGACCCCGAGCAAAGCGGGCAATCACAGCCCAGTGGTATCGTCGTCGGCTCCAAACCAAGAGAATGCCGGTTCGAATCTGAGAACCGACCCAACTAAAAAGAGGGTCTGAAAGTTTTTTCAGGTGGTTATGGGTTATTGGTTGCAATCAAGTGTATTCTCAACCCTCAACCCTCAATAAGCTTACAGCTCCGTGGCTTTGCTGCTTGTAGGGGAGGGGGGCTTGGTTTTAAGTGTGTTGTTCTCTAGGTATGTGTGTTTAAAACTGTCTATTTTGACATTTAAAGCTAGTGTGTTCAGAACTAGTAAGCTGGTATATTTAACGTAAATTGAAACCTATAGACATATAGAGAAGTAAATTTCCGTTAAAGAGTGTTTAAACATGGTAACTGGTAATTACTTGTAGTTGCAAGTTTAATGGTTAATTGCTTGCTTGAAGGTTAATGGTTAATTGCTTATTACGCTTGGTATTTGAAAGCAGGTAGTCTAGTAAATAGGCTTAAGCTGTAAATTTCAACGCTATTTGTGAGTAAAACTCATTAAAATTCTAAAAATCCTACAGATCGCCATTAGCAAGTGTAGGTATAAACTAGTGCAAATAAAATTTTGTCAAATAAAAAAGGCTTTTTGATAAAAAAAAATAATAATTTAGTTTTGTAATTAGTTATCAGTAACAATGTCTGCTTCTGATGCTGAGGTTGTCAAACCTAATGGTTTAATTCAAGCAATTGACTCAAGAAAGCACACTTGGTCAATGTACATTTTAAGGTTTAAATGTTTCCTTAAAGCAAAGAAAAGCAAAAATCTTTGTAGTGTACTTTTAGCTAGTGTTGAGGATGCAATGTTTCAAAAAATATTCTGTTTTATCGGTCTTTTTACGGCTGAAACCATTACGTATGACGCTTTAATAAAAGCCGTTGAAACATCTGTCAAACCACCAATGAGCACTATTTCTGAAAGGCTTAGATTCAATAAAAGGTCTCAAAAACCTTACGAGTGAGTGACTGAGTATGTAGATGCACTCAAACAGATAACTAAGCACTGCGGTTATGATACTGCAGTTGGGAAAATAAAAGAAGAAATGATTCAAGATAGAGTAGTTGGAGGAATCAACAGTCCCGTTCTGCAGCACGAACTCATTAAGAAAATGCTTGATTTAAAAGGTACAGTTGAATTAGCACTCTCATCAGAAGCTGCTGAATTAAATCAGAATTAAAAACTGGTACGAGTAATGTTAACTTTGTAGCTCGAGCAAAACATAAAACTAGATATCATCATAAAGTTAAATGGTCCTCTTCAAATATAAAGACATGACTTGTTTTTCTTGTGGCTCCAAAGGCCACGGAAAAAGCCGTTGCCATTTTGGGCAGTACACCTGTGACCGGTATTACGAAAACAGACACCTAAAAGCGGTTTGCAACAAGCTTAAGTTATTTAAGCATAAAACTCCTACACCTGAATGTAAACCACGTCCTAAACCAAGTAGTGGCCAAAAAGTATAACTACGGCTACAAGAAAAACAATAAATCTGATTTGGTGCAGCGAAATGACGAGCCGGAGTGCAGTTGGTAGTGGAAAGTTCTTCTGAATATGATATTTTTTTTTTTAATTAATTTCGACGAGCTTTATGTCAGCCGAAGCAATTAAAGCTTCTATGGCTGAACCGGCTCAATTTTGAACATTGCCAGATTTTTTTTTTTTTTGTAGAGTTGAAGAAATCTGGTAAAGGGAGGTACCAGCACGGGGATTCGATCCGGGAAACCTCCGATCATCGTCAGGGCCGAAAGATTGTCCAGAATTAGCCAGAATACATCCCACAGCCGCTCAAGGAGCATGGTAGCCTATCACACTACCCTGTCCGGCAGTCCTGGAGGGAACGTTGCCAAGGTCCCCTTTCCAGGGTTTGACCAGATCCGCAAACCTCCAGCAACCAGGCTGAGCTCTATTACCGCTCAGCCACGATGACCACAATCGATGATGATGATAGTGATAGCGAATCAGCTGATTACTTGGCCAACAACACACTAATCATTAATGCGCTTCGAAAAGCGAGGTGGATGGTAGAATGCATCATAAATGTGGTAACATTGCCATTAGAAGCTGATTGTGGCTGTAACGCCACCATATGACCTTTTTAATTGGTATAAAACTCATTTGAAAAATTGCAAACTTGTGAAGTCCAATATATCTGTAAACTCTTGGTCTGGGTAAATTGAAAAAGTGTTGAATGTAATTAGTAGAGTGGAAGTGAAGCTAGCTGAAAAGACTGAACAGGTTCACGCTTTGATTTCCAATAGCCATTATTATTGGCAAAGATTGGATAGCCATTTTTGATTTTGACCAGAAGCAGTTCTATCCTTTGGTTTTAATTAACATCAAAAAACTTCAACAGGAAGAAGCTGTAGAGGTAAATAGGCGAAAAGGCGAAAATAAAGCTTATGCTGTTCCAGTCTATCGCAAAGTAAGACCTGTCCCACTTGCACTTAAAGACAAAGTAAATGCTGAAATTAAACGTCTGGTAGCGAGGGGGTCTTGGAACCTGTGAGTACAAGCAACTGGGCCACGCCCATCATGGTGGTTCATAAACCAAATGGAGAAACTTGGATTGTGGGTGACTACAAAACAACGATTAATCCAAAACTCGAAAATGACCATTACCCGGTCCCCACTGCTGCCGAGTTGTTTGGTAAGCTGTCGGGAAGTGATACTTTCAGTTTCATTGACCTTAAAGAAGCGGTTTTGCAAACGGAGTTGGATACAGAATCACAGGAAGCTCTAGTCATTAACATGCCCTTTGGGTTATTAAAATTTTTGCGATTCCCTTTCGGATCGATGGTGAGCATTACATCTGGTATTCAAAACTGTGAACCATTTTATGATGATATCCTGGTTAGTGGCAAGTGTGTAGAACACGATGGCAGTCTTGACAAATTGTTATCTGCCTTGTGAAATTCTGGAGCCAGACTCAGTTTGGAGAAGTGCAAAATTTTACAAACTGAATTAAAGTATTTGGGTCACAGAATTGATGCTGGATGGTTTAATTAACTTACCACAAGTTTTGAGGTGGTAACTGAAGCCCTTAACCTAAAAAGCATCCTAGAATTGCAGAGTTTTCTGGGCTTCATAAATCAATATGCAAGATATTTACCTAATTTAGCGCACAAACTAGTTCCTATTACTAAGTTGCTAAGCATAAGTGGATTTGGGGTCCTGAGTGTGACGCAGCAATGGCGAAAATTAAAAAACTGTTCAATACTTCTAACGTATTGGTGCATTACAACCCCAAGTGTAAGCTCAAGGATGCTGCCGGTGTGAAAAATGTGAAAAAAAGTGGAAATTTACCAGTGGTAAATAAATATGTGAAAAATGTGAGAAAAAAACAAGTGTTGGTGTGAAAAAAAGGTAAAACACACAAATGAAGTAAAGACAATCAAATTATCAACCCTAATTTTGGGCCCAGAATTACGTAAGCATGCTTGTCTGTGGTTAGCACACGAAAAAAAATGGTTGGTTTATATTACATTCTCTGTAATTCACAGCGAAATTGGAGATGGTTACTTGAAAAGAAAAGAAAATTGTTAAAGAATTGTGAAACTGGTGTGATATACGAAAATAAAGAAATATCGATGCACAAATGAAAAGTAAGTACGTGAACGGGGAAAGATGAAAATCAAGTAAGTGAAAAATGTGGGAAAAAATGAAAAGCCAGTATGTGAAAAATGTGAAAAAAATGAAAAGCCAGTATGTGAAACAATGAACAGTGGGAATGTGAAAAAAATGTGGAAAAAGCCGGTATTCCTGGCAGCACCCCTGTAAGCTAAAGCTGTCCGTAGACGCTAGTCCTTAAGGTCTGGAGGCATGTTTGTTTTATACTCTTTCTAACGGGCGGGATAAACCAATTTCGTTTGCATCTTGGAAGCTTACAAAGGTAGAGCAGGGATACTCACATTTTGACAGAGAAGCACTTGGGGTCTCATGGGTAGTGAAGAAATTTTGCCAGTATTTGTATTCGAATCACTACACCCTCCAAACTGACCAAAAGGTGCTCTTTTGGATTTTTGGTTCTAAAAGTGGTATCCCGAAATGGCAGCTAGTCGCTACAGTGCTATGCGTTACAATTAGATGGTTATTCTTACGAGTTTCAACATATGCCACGGAAATACAATTTAACACCTGACATGTTATGTCGTTTGCCACTGGAAAATACTGATGAGGACTTGAATGATGACATTTCCTATAAAGTGCTTTATGCACAATCCGTAGAGTCCTTACTTGTATTGAAGGACACTTTAGTTACGGCTATTACTAACGATGCAGTGCTGGTAAAAGTGTCGAGGTATGTCAAGCATGGCTGGCCAGAGAAAATTGAAGATCCTGAAATAAAACCCCATTTTTTCGCGTTAAAACGAAATTTCAGTGGAGTGTAACACTTCATTTTGGGGGTTATGAGTAATAGTGCCAGCAAAATTGCGTGACATAATATTTCCGAACTTGCATGATGGACACTTGGGCATAGTCAACATAAAATCCTGGCATTGACGCAGATTTGGAAGCAAAAGTAAACCAGTGCACGGCTTGCCAGGAATTAAGGGTGGGGGGAAGCCTGCTTGTCCGAAATATTCTTTGGAGTATCCTCTCAAGCCACTTGACAAGGTACACTCAGATTTAGGATTAGTAGAGGGTTTAGCCTTTATTGTTATCATGGATGCGCACAGCAAATTCCCGGTTGAACAATTTATGAATGGTACGAGGTAACCCCGCCCCCCCCCCCCCCATTTAACATCTAACCAGATTTGGAATCACCTTCCGGCGATGCTGCTCTGCAACCATAGCCACCGGTTGCTAGGTAACTGGCTTCCCGCCAAAGCGTATTGTCTTTACAGTAAGTGACAGAGCATCGTCTGTTATCAGTGTACTGCATAAAGATGTACTTCAACGCTTCTACATGAAGAAAACAACATCTGAAAAAGTCATAGAAATTTTCGAAGAGTATACAGGATGGAACAGATAACTTTACGTGGCCTATAGTCAATAGGCCTAAAACTAATAGACCTTTACATAGCAATGCTACATAGATCAAAATAGACCCTTTGTAATATCCAATGCAGATGGTCG
>JAHWFP010163961.1:0-25604 GCA_023313725.1 Lithobius niger
GGGACTGTACACAATAGCATTACATATTAGGCTGATAGCAGAATTTGACCTTCTACTTACACCTACATATGCTCTGGAGATCCAACCTTTCAGTCAGAGCATAGAGTTAGATATAATATATTCTTACACCAGAGTGTGGCGCTTCCCACTGCTGCCGGTCTCAGCCAATTCTGATCGCCGCCAGATGGCGAACGGTCGACTGAAAGACAAGAATTGGTTGCCGCGCGCTTTTCACATGCTATTAGTAGGGCCTCAACATCGACATTCTCGAGGCTAATATTGTTAATTGAGATGATTTTTTTTTTTAGTTATTATTGCCCAAAGGTTATAACTGAAAATCAACTGCAGAAGAATGTAGAAAACTCCAGATTATCAATTTTTATTTGTGATTTGGAACACGGGCTTGTTACAAAATACGAGTAGGCCAACAGGACGAAATTTATTAGATTTTCTTTTGTCTTGTTTGTTTAGCGTTTTTATTTAATACCGCCTATGATATTTCACGGTGTGTAAATGTTTCTGAGTGCACCTAGTAGCTGCATTTTCTGTTGCGACTGTTATTTGGCAATTTGATTTGGTAAAATACAGAGGCTGTTTTTAGCTTTGAAAGCTAATATTTTTCAGAATTTTCCCCAAAACAAAGCAAAGACTTGGTGATTTTTAAAACAAAATTCAAGGATTTTTTTTTGAAAATGCCGTATACAGGGGGCGAAGTGGCTTATTTTTTTATTTTTACAAAAAAGTAGGAATTGAGTAGGAAAGTATCTCCCCCAAAAGTAGGAACTATATTCTTGTTTGGCTGTTTTATTGAAATGCAACGTACCATCGATAAACAGCAGGTGTTCAGTACCGATAGCGACTTTAAATGGAAGTGACAACATTAATAAATAAATAAAAAATTAAATCGGTGTAGGCATACCACGAGATCGTGTGGGCAGCTTCCATCTGCGTTTAAACTTAGACACAAGTCATGAAACAGCCCGGTGAAATTTATTAAAACCAACTCACAATACGCGTGGTGAAATTTTAGATACAGCAACTTACCTAACATAGAGCTTTGCAAGGAATACTATCCCTAAATTTGTTGAATGTGACTCAGCTGTCACAGTAAGCAGATAATTTGCCTCAAAACTAAAAAAAAAAGTAGGAACACATGACCCCCTGGATGTATTTAGGAAAATAAACTTACCCGCACACACTTTCTAGTTACAGAAAACTAGTGTTAGAAGAGCAGTACTACCACATTACATTTTATGTACATGTGATATGCCAAACTGCTTATTTGTAGAATGCCGTTAGGAAAAGTGCCCGTCAGTTTGGCTTTCGCACAAAAAAAACTTTCTTGCTCACTGTCTGGAAATTCTATACTAATTGCCCGAGTTCCCTTCATCTTTTTTATTTTTTTATTTTATATTATTGTTTTACTTGTTTTATTTGCTGCTTTTTCAATGACTGTTAGGCCTGTTGTTCATTTTTTTAAATCACGTTGTCGTCTTAAATTCCAGTAGCACGCGCATTCATCTGTGCAATGCTGCACGATAGCTGTCTAGTTAGCGCCGCCATCTTGTTGAATTCGTCGCGCCTCGAGTGAGACACGGAAAGCTACAAGCGACACTCCCGTGAGTCAGAGCTCCCACACCAACTGGTGAACGGCCGAGCTCTCGTTTATTATATAGCAGCTCGAGCTCTAGCCTCGAAACCAGTGGATTACGGCAAAACCAGTGCGAGGCGGTTCTGACTGGGTCGAACAATAGGACACCCTCGCACCCGACTGTTGGGCGCTGTGAACTCCCGCGTGTATGCGGTGGTTGGCAGCATGCGCACAACAGCTCTGTTAACGGCAAGGTGCACCAACGATCGCTGACTTCGTTGGTTGCGTGTTGCCGTCCATGTAAGCCGGTTACAAAACTTCAATCATATAACCCCCTTTTTTACGGCACACTTTACGTTTTACGGCACCTGCTTTACGTTTTAAATATATGATTCGTAAAGCACAACAGCACTTAAACAGATGCAATTTTCTCAATTGTACATTTTATTATTTCAATTAAAAATCATTATTTATGGCGTCGCGCTACAAAGTTTATGCACGCAATCGATTGTTGCTGGCCACTTTGAAACAATTCAAGTCAGCTCTGAAAGCCTGCATCTGCGAAATAAATAAGCAATTCTATCGTTTTTAGCTGCCAATTTCGAGGCCTCGAAATCAACAACGCAGCTTAGTTTGGTTTAAAAATATAGGGGTTTAGCTGAAACACTAATTCTTTCGAACATATTTATTTAGGAGCCGTGGCCCGAAGCAGTGATTCTTTCACTATGATTTATTCAGAGCCTTGGCCCACAGCCGCACGCTCTATCTACAATCTACAAACTACAATACAGATACTACTTTTCAACACCCGTACCCCCATAACAACCACCCCACACACAACACAGCACTTCATGGCCACCACACAATGTCACCACAGCAACGCACTGCACCCTCTTCCGGGAATCCACTCAATAGCACAACAGTCCGCAGCACCACCGCAGCACTCCCTACAAACTGTCCACCGTGCACAAGACACGCTCACTGCCAGTGGACTACTGCAGCATAATCACCACCCCGCTGTGCACAAACACACCGTGCACTAAGCACTCAGGCCCACCTTTTCTCCCCCATGTAGGGAGAGTTCCAGTGGACCACATTCATCACACCATGACGACACCACCTGACGACGGCAATGCTTTCCGCGCACCAGCACACTGACCCACCCTCTCTCCCCCATTTAGGGAGAGTTCCAGTGGACCACATTCTTCATGCCACAATGATGCCAGCAGACACCACCAGACGCCGCGACACAGCACAGGAGAAGCCGGATGAGGGTAGGGTGGGGCCAGCAACCTGCACGCAAACTACTCTACTTGTATCACACAGACACATGCGACGTCCTACAGAACCCCGCCACCGCCCGCAATTTGGCAACCGGGCACTTGCCTACAAACAGGGAAAGCACCTCTGGGAGCGTTGACAGACCGCGCAGCCAAGACACCATACGCATTCGCGCCGCCGAATATTTAACACAATGTAACAACACATGTTCCGGGGACTCCTCAACAAGACATGCCGAACATAACGGGGAACCCACCCAACCGAAACGAAATTGGTGAGCACGCAACAAAGTGTGGCCTACACGCAGCCTGGAAGCAATTTTCGCATCCTGGTAACATAGTTTGTCTAAACCCGAGCTTGTAGCACAGACAGGGTGTAAGCCCATAGAAAGCCCTTGCAGCACGCGAGGCATCCCAGCTTCTTTGCCACTCGGCCACTGCCCAAAGCCTCACAGCACCCCGACACATACGCACAGATAACTGCGGAGTAACCTCCGCACCATTCCTCTGTGCTGCCTCTCGCGCAATCCCATCTGCTTGGACATTCCCCATGTTCCCACTATGCCCTCTGATCCACTGCAGTCCAACCAGGCCAGTGCGGGATGCCATCCACATTTTCCACAAGATCGTGTAAATAACTGGATCCGCAACATCCAGGGTTTCACAAGCACCACGCAGCAGCTTAAGACACGAGAGCGAGTCCGTGTACACTGTGAATGATGGAAGCACCAGATCCAGTGCTACATCCAAAGCAATCGAGATCGCTAGCAGCTCGCACAGTGTGCTGGAGGTGACTGCAGAAACGAACCGCTTCACCTCCAATTTCAGTGATGGAATAACCACCCCGATCCCACCCAGCCGCTCTGCTGGCCGGTAGGAGGCATCACAGAAAACAGCACACTCAGTGCCAACACACCCAAACACACTTTGCAAACCCGGGCACCACACCCACGGGCTGTGCGGGTTGGCACAGGCAACAGGTGCGGGGACATCCATCACTTGACGTAGCAGAGTGACCCCAGCACCCGCCTCACCCAACAGGCTCCTCGCCCTCTCAGTCAGGTGATCATAATCCGTTAAAATACCTCCCACAGGGTCCTGCGGTCCACGACTTAAATTGCGGAGACACAAAACCACCAGCAGCTCTTTAGCTCTGAACTCCACAGGTGGCTCATTGCACTCCACCCACAGCGCTTGGACCGGAGTGGAGGCTAAGCACCCAGACACCAACCGAAGGCACACATTTACCGTAACCTGCAATGTCGCAAGGTGTCGCCGTGCACCCACCAAGAACGGCAAGTGGTAGCCATAGTCGACCGCACATACGACCGATAAAGCGCCAGCAGGGAACCCCTAGTGATGTGTTTACCCACACACAACGCCTTCAGCACAGCAACACGCGACTGCAACTTCATGTTGAGCCGCTGCACATGCTGTGACCAGTCCAATGTTGAGTCGAGCACCACTCCAAGATACTTCACACTTGCAGACGAGCCAACAGACAGGCCCCCCACACGTACCCGAACCCTGCCCGGCTGGAACCTCACATACCGTGAGAAAACCACCACGTCCGTCTTGGCCGGCGCCAGAAGTAGGCCTCGATCCCCAAGGAGACCACCAATCGTGGTCAACGCCTCCTCAGCACAATGCACCATGAGGTCAAGGTCCTCACCCACAAACCACACCGCCACATCATCGGCGTTGCAAACCACATTAGCGGTAGCGCTGATTTCCACAAGCACCTCATTCATAGCAATCGCAAAAAGCGTCGGACTAAGACAGCTCCCTTGGGGGAGCCCCCTTTCCGTGCTCGCCTCAGTGGACCACGCACCACCCACCCGTGTCACAAAGGAGCGAGTGCCCAGCAGCGCAACGATGGTGTTAACTAACTTTACACCCACGCCCATTTTAACCAGTGAGGCCTTGACCCAGGCTATGGACACAGTGTCATAGGCTGCCTTGATGTCCAAGAAAACCGCCAAGACAACCTTGCCCTGTGCCCATGCCTCACGGATGCTGGACAAAAGAAACATCACAGCATCCTGCGCGCTGCGATTGGGGCGATACCCAAACTGCACCCGCGCAAGACAGTCATGATATTCCAGATGCCAGCTCAGTCGTCTGATGATCATGCGTTCGTACACTTTCCGAATGCACGAGAGCAAAGCTATCGGCCTATAGTTCATGAGTTCCGAACGATTGCTCCCAGCCTTGTGCACGGGAACCAGCACCGTGAACATCCACGATGGGGGCACCGGAGCACCATCCAGAAGCCGCTGGCATATCACTACTAAATCCTTTAGCACATCCCTCGTCTGCTGGCGGAGGTCACCATAACCAACACCATCAATCCCAGTGGCACTTCTGCTCTTACACTTGGCAAGCGCCGCAGAAAATTCAGAATAGTCCCACTCCACATCAGTAACACACGACGGAGCAGCTGGTGCCCCTACCGGAGGCGCAACACCTCCCGAAAGACTATACACACTGGCAAAACGTGCATTGAACGCGTTTGCCATAGCGGGACCACGCAGGATTTCACGGTTACCCATGCTGGCCGCCATGCTATAGACCCAACTCAGTGTCGTTTTCGCAGTACCATAATTAATGGCCTTCCAGGCTTGCGACAACGAGTGAGACTGTGAGACTTGTTCGCAAATGCGCTTGCCATATGCCTCCTTCTCACAGCGCAAAATATGGCGGGACTCCTCTGACGTGCCTCTGTAGACAAGCCACGTCTCATCACACGGGTTACGCTTCCATTTGCGGTACGCCACGCGCCTGTCCTTAACAGCAACCGTGCATAAACGTGTCCACCATGAGTGACGGCTCCGCCGCTCGGAAGTAGGCCTATGCGCCGTCCCCGTCATGTGGGCCGCTACCCACTCCCCAAAAATGCCATTGCCCAGCACAGGCCGAGCACACTGTTGACGAGCTGCTCGGTGCGGAGAGGCTCGAGCAGAATACATTCTACGAGGGCACAAGGCGACAGGGAAGTGGTCACTACCACGCAGGTCATCTGACACCTCAAATGCGTATCACGCTGCAATGTCACGCGAACACACAAAAAAATCTAAAACGGACTCCTGTATCCTGTCACGCTGCCACCGCACAAACGTGGGTGTTCCATCTTGCATCACTTGCAACCCCTGTTTTGTGATGACTTCAGACAATCGGCGCCCCCTGGTGTCAATCTGTAGAGAACCCCAGTCAAAATGATGGCTGTTAAAGTCTCCCCCCACAATGACTGGCAACGAAAACTGGGCAAACCACCGTGACCAGTCCTGGACTGACGGGGCGCCCGTGACATGCACAAACGCGATCGTTACCCAATGGCTATCCATCCAGACTTTAACCGCAACAGCGTCGATACCAATGACACAGTCCGTAATGGCCACAACACAATAAGGCACTGACCACTTCAAAAAGACTCCGACCTTGTTACCAGAAAAGACAAAATCCGCCTTCCAGACTGCCGCATCAAAACCCTGCATATTGTTGGCTTCTTGAATGCCCAAGACGTCAACACGTTGCAGCAGCAACTCAATTTCTTCTAACCTACGCAGAGCGCCACGCGCATTCCACGATACTATCGTCCCCGCTGACGCAGTGAATTTATGTTAGGGGCCCCTCTCCTCCCACTTCACATGACCCCCCGCCCTCATCCAACTCACCACTGCACACTATTACCTGACTGTCCATCACTTGCGACGCTGGGGTCCTATATGAAAGTGAGGCCTCACCTACAACTCTGGCGTGCACATCCATCTCTGGCACATTTTCCTGCATCATCGGCACATCTTGTGCCTCTTGTGCATCTTGCATAATAACCACACCTTCTTCCATTCCCTCATCCACTTTTCCGCACCTTTCCTGCTGGTCAGCAACATCCGATGCAGTGTTGGACACCGTTGCCGCAATTTTCCTCTTGGCACCCCCTTTCTTCCTCTTCGGAGGTGGCGTTATCCACGGTCCATCACCATCATCTTCTTGCTGCACTTGTTGCTTTGGGCGCCCAACTTCTCCTTTTCCACAATCATTCTGCAATTTCTGCAGATCCCGGGGGGCCAAATCCGCACTCCTGCAGGCTGCCGTCAAACAAGGCGCACTGGTGCTCAAGGCACTGGGCTCCGGGCTCTTCTCAAGTTGCTGACGAGCGTGTTGCTTTGGCTGCCGCTGTGGCTTCGGTGGCTGTTGCGGCAGCGGTTGCTGTTGCTGTTGCGGACGCGATTTGGTGCGCGCCGTCGCGCCCAGCTGTTCTTGACGAACTCCGACCTGCTGCGCGGTCGCTCGAAGGTGTTCACATGGCTGGCGTGGATCCCTCCAGACACCACATGGCACGCACGCCACAGCAACGCAGGCACGACGATAGTGCCCACGTGCCCAGCAGCGCAGACATTTCGGCGCACGATCCTCCACCAAAACCAGCGTTTGAATCCCCCTAATGACCACCACGTCGGGGACGTCTTCGATGGTGACGCCTTCTCGTAAGCGCAGGGTCACATGTCGCACTGTTGTTTCGCATACTACCTTTCCACGCACCTGCAGTCGCTCGAAGACATGTCGCTCCAGCGTGGCTATACGCCCAAATCCTGCTGCCACCTCCTGGGGCGTGATGCCTCGTGGCAACCAGTGCAACCGCGCCTGAACAGTCTGCTCGTGTATGTCGTGCACCTCCACCAGATGGCCATTGATCACAAGTCTAGCACGTAACAGTTTTTGCTTCGCTGCTTGCGTTCGTAGCTCCACCTCAAACACATGTCCAACCCTGAGAGTGCCCACTGCCGCAACTTCATCTGCGCCCACCACATCTTCTACAGCTAGGTACACCTGGGTTGTAGGGTACGGTTTCCCCGCCTGCGCACAAACCAGTACAACGGAACGAGGCATACGAGCATTTGCTAAGCCGCCGCCATACAGCCTCTGCAGTGCTTGCAAGCCCCGAGAACGCCCTGGGCCTGCTGATGTCACGGCACTACTCTCCTCTTCGGCATCACTCTCACTCCAGATGGTTGTCGCCACATTTGCTGCGCTTCCAATGGCTCCCTCAGCAGGCACATTCCCCGTCACTGCAGCGCTGAACAACTTCACTGCATGTACCGCTGCCTCTCTGTCTGCAGCCTGGTTCTTGGGCGGAACCGCCATCACAGGCAACTGCACTGAACCGCCATCTTGTTTTCCAGCCCCCACTTGCTTTCCAGTCCCAATCTCCGTACTCACACCATAGTCCCGTACACGCCTTTCACTAATCCCTCTCTTCTGGGCTTCTCTCATGACAAGCAAGAAAGTGTCATCCGACACTACACCAAGATTTATCTCACCATCCGTCAGCACCTTTTTCTTCCACAAATCTCTGAGGAGGTCGTCAACATCGTCAGCCATGTTGTTCATTCTTTCATTTTGCCCTTCAACAATCCACTTTTTAGGAAAGACATAACAGAATGAATATGGAGTTTGCTGAGTGGCATTGTTCCCTAAATACAATGGTTAAAACAATGTAAAACAATCAAAATGATCGGTTAGGGTCCCGTAATTCCGGAATGGATCGACCAATCGAAAAGTGGTCCCTTATTTTTCAGATTTTAGGTAGGTGCAGTAGTTTTTTCTGAAACCGTGTCAGCTAAGAACAAGAACAACAACAAGAAGTAAACAGTTTCAAATTTACGTGTGGCTCCCTACGTTATACAGTACTCTTGCACTGAATTGCATAAAGGTTGGTGTAAAGTTGGGAAAAGTTACTATCTACTATCTGGCCAAGTTTGGTCGAAATATATCGAATAGAAACGGAGAAATTAATAGTTTTAGTTTTGCTGGAGAGAGGACTTCAATCATATATATAGATATAGTAGATGCTCTGCTATGCTTGCAAATTTAAAAAAAAAAAGGGTTTAACGAGCGTTAACCACTCCTGGTCATCTGCCCGAAGCCCTAAGGCCCTTCTTGCAAATTTCGGGGGACTTTCAACAATGGAAATACATAAGAATGGAATGTTTCCTTCAACAATAGGGCGTGCAGGCAAATAAATGTTATATTCAAAAAGGATATACTTTTTCAAACAACCGGTACTTTTGCTGTTATTTCTTCTTGGAATATTCTTAAAACTAGCCATATAAGAGGGCTGTCCTAGTTCCTCATAACGAAACAAATTTCCCTACTCGTTTCAGAATTCGCACTATTGGATATTCAGGTGCCAGCCGGAAGAGCCAAATCACGCGCCATTTTTTAGCTTCTAGCTGCGAGAATGCAAAACGAGATCGTTACATAAACACGTCCTTAATTGCAAAATACAGTGAGATTTCGAAGGTTGTTGCTATGGCAACAACGCTACCCGGATTAGCTATCGCGATCTGACATCGATCGGGTCGATGCGTTCGATCGTATATACAAACCGTGACAGTAAGATAAAAAGTTCCTCCTGACGAAACTGTTTCTCAGTTATTTCTCATCTCTCATTATTGGTTTTTTTTTGATACGAGTAAAAACTGATCAATCGGATCAATATTGGTCACTCGGATCAACCGATACAAGATGACATTTCAGGTTATTTCCAACTTCTAGCTGTGAGAATGAGAATTGTGAACGTTGATTACACTCGCCTTAGATTGGACTACAGCTGATGCCCGACGAAGCACTGTTAGCGTCATTACGGGTCTAACGAAACCGTTCATGGAAGTTAGCAGTATTGAAAGATGCCTAAAACCAAGCGTGTCATAAAAGGTAGCTTGTATAGGGCTCGTCGGGAGTCTCCTTGATAATAATACCGCATTTTCGAGTTCTTGTTCTGGGTCACGACCCCAAGCGGCCACATTAATATCGAACGGCTGCCCCTATATAGCTATGGCCAGTAAATTATCCGGCCCGACCTACGACAATATTAGGGAGTTTGACAAAATGGCCGCCACGAGTGGCCCATTTCATTTCTTCGAGGTCTGTTCGCGAATTGGCTAAGCAAATCGCATCGGTGAGTTTTTGTAAGGCGAGTCCCGCCATCTACTGCCAAATAGCGCAACTGAGAAAAAGCTTAGTAATTCACTAACTTAATCCCAGTATTCACCTGGAAAATAGCTTACGCCTACAAATAAATAAATTTCCGTATAGTCTTTTACCATTAAGCTAATAAATTTCCTGACTGTAGTACATAACTACGGGTTCGTTTATCCAAAAAGTGTTTCAAGGAAAAATGGCAGCATTCTATTGTATTGAAGGTGTCGCCCTCGGTTGACAGAAAGCGGCAACAAAACAAATCAATCGCATCAGCGGCGGTTTCGGTGGCCATATTGTCCAACCCAGTCGTGTATGCGATATTTCATCCAAGGTCCGGCCGGTACTGTAGTGAGCCCTGCCCTAACTGTTTTATGGAAAAACCCACGTTTAAAATGCGCTGCAATAAAATACGTCACGTTAAAAAAAAACACCACTCGTGCTACGATTAAACCAGGTATGCGGAAACTTTGCGCGCAATAGCTTTTCACAACCCATAAGTGAGGAAGGAGATGGCTTCTTTAAGCCAAGGCTGGCTGGGTAGAAATCACGTGTCTCGCCTCCTGATTCACCACCAGTCCACGCGCGTGTCGGAAAGTTAACGCCTTTTAGCGTTGCTTTGATAAAATAAGATTATGGCGACGTTGTCGGAATCAACTGGCCTGGAGCCAGGAAACGAAACCAACAGCTTCTCTCCCAGACGAATTTCATTAAAACGAAGCCAGGCCGACAGCAGGATTTCCCTTGGCAAACATATTTATCAACAAAAAAAGTTAATTTTCGCATCACAAACGGATGTTTCCTCGGATAACCATCACACATTAAAAATTTAATCGTGGCTGAACGCCGTATTTTCGACTTTTAATGGGCGATGGTTATCTGAAGAAGGTTTTTTGTGTTAATAAATATGTTTGCAAAGGGAAATCTAGCTGTCCACCAGGTTCCGTTTTAATGAACTCACCTGCCCTTGCTCCGGGTTCGATCCTGGCCTCTTCCACCACCTGACCTCTTCCATCACCTGGCATTTTCGGGATGAGAAGGACTCTGTGGTGCCTCATGCGTACGTCGATGATGGCATGTCACAGATCCTGAGATTTTCCGTTTGGATTTTTTCAGCTAAATTGTTCCTCTCGCCGTCTACTCATAATCGTCCTCGTCTCCATCTGGAGGTGACCACTCGATGCAGTCGCCATTAGGTCGCCTACACCCTTTTTCCAAATGGAGAGCCACAGCATCAGCATCAGCTCTCTCAAGTGAACCTTGTGACAAGTGATGGAATTTGAATATCCATGGTTTCAGCATGGATATTCCCTCGTCCGTCGGATGGGCACGCATTCATAATCTTCTGCTGAACCACACCAGATGGCCCAGTAATACACAATTAGTAGCTTGGTTCTCCCCAAGTTTTATGATGCATGCGTAAAACGAAAATGGGCATCTTTAGCAAGTAATATTGGACGCTGGAGGGTGCAAAAAATTAACAGTTTCTAAACTCCCGCAGAAATGCACGCTGCACGTGTTCTTTAACGGAAACTCTCGTGGAGGGAGGAGGGACTGAGTAGAACAAGAAAAAAGTTTGCAGCATCACCTAAAGGCTTATGCATTTTTAATAGAAAGCAATGTTAAAGGGATTAAATAAAACTAATTAAATTGGAGCGGGATAATGGACGAATTTGGCTTTGACATAAGAAAATGGCGAGGAAAGCTGGTGTGTTGCGCTTTAATAAGCGTTTACGACATTGCATTATGGCTTACGGCGGCCGTAAAAGGGCTTCTGAAGTTCTCCTGGCGTCGTGGATAAAGAGGTGTGACGCAGGCAGACTGGAGGGAAAGAAGACTGCTTACAGCAGATTAAGTTCCCTTATTTTTGTGTGATTTCAACCCTTTTTTTTCTCTCTGTCAGCAGCTGTTGGAAATGCTTAGGATCTGATCCTCCAAAAGCAATATATAACACTTTTTTTGGTCCTTAATTATTATATTCGACCGGATATTTAGTCGTAAGGATTACCTTACCTTTAGCCCCGGATCTGATTAACTAGAGGCCCCCTATAGGCGTTAGACACATTCTGTGGCAATTTTTTAGACCTTGGGATGTTAGGGGCGGCAGAATTAGGTTGGTCTGTCTGTCAATATTCTGTGGTCCCCGTACTTGATGAAAGATATCAACACTTTTGGAAGAATACAAAGCAGAGCTTGGCTGGTTCAAGCTTGGCTTGGAAAAGAGCAGGAAATGGGTTGACCTTATCAAAGTTCACAAGATTCTTCACTACGTGTATGGCATACCCGTAGACCAATTTTGAATCCTATGTGAAGTCTATCAGACAGGCTTCAAGCGTACCATTTATAAGCAACGGCCTAGATTACGGCTTGCCAGTACTTTCTTTTTCCCTTTTCTTTAACCCTTCTCGAGCCCAGTTGGCTTTCCGTCCTGTTTTAGTACCTTCTTTTCGTATTGAGTGATCAATGACTGGAACAGATTGTCAAAGAGTTCGTCAATGCCACCAGTCTCAACTTTTGTAAAAATCTTCTTGATAAATTGAAATGGTAACTTGTTTGTTGTAGTTGTATTTTCTAGGTGGACTTAAGAGCTCTAAGCTGCACTGTTCACTAGTTCTTCATACTCTTTATGATTCGGGCCGACCAGTTAAACAAACCCAAGGCCCGTTTTTGTCAAAATTTACAAAACTAACCAGATTTACATCGCTAATATTTAACTAAAGATGGATGGAGTATATACTGATGAATAATTTGCAGAATTTCTTGACAAAAAAAGTAACTTACTTTCTGCTTTCTATAAACGTATTTCCACTTACTTTTAGTAAAAGCATTTATGCAGCAATCCCTTTCAAAACTTACAAGTAAAACCATGCTTTCGATTTAATCTGTGGCTTTTGTTGCGGTCACTTAAGTTACTGGGTCCGAGCCGAAAATTCCGAATCATCTGCTCAGACCAAGACTAGTGACCTAGTCTGAAAACTTGGCCGAATGACCCACTGAGCTGATCTAACTCACGGTAGTTACGAGTTCAAACGATTATCACTTGAAAACCACGGTAATTTTAACTCTTAAAAATTGTGAAATTCGTTTACGTGTAATAGCCCATTCACCCAAATAGCCCAACGATATGAACGACTCTTAAGTTACAACCGACCGTCGCTATGACAACCAACCCCTCAGGCAGTCTTTCCCGGTTGTTCGTTGTCAATCGTAGCAAACGCAACATTTCATATTTGCCGTAGCTGAGTGATGTCACCTACCATCCTACCAATGGCTGACAAGCTGCTGCGAACATGATCAGCGAAATACAAGATGGCGGCTGAGAACACTTCAAATCTTCGATTAATGCTCTTTCCTTTCGTGCACATCTCTGCGGCGAGTTAATTGCAGAGAACAGCTAAAAAAAATTGTGCTATATTCAATGGTGGCATAATTTCTTAAATAATATGTAGACGTACAGTATGCTGGGTCGTTTAGGCCCAACGTCGCCACGTAGCCCAGTTTTGAAAAGTAAGCGTGCTAGTTCTGCTCATTCTGCTGGGTTGATTGGTCCGTTGTTGGTTGTTCGTAGGTCGGTCATGTTGGTGTGACATAGGGTAACTGTTAGGGCTGTTGGTCACACCGTTCCTCGTTTTTGTCGTTCGTTTGTTGTGGCGGTCTGAACCAGCTCTTAGACGTGAGATTTAGCACAAAACTTTATTAAAATATACTGTAATAGTGATTAACTTGCGAGGTGGGTTTCAAACATTTTATACTATAATTCTGTTTCTAAATAAAAATACTTCCGATCCGTGACTATTTTTCCGAAAACGATTACGTAATATTCAACAAAGCCATTCATTTGGTCCCACCCTTTGGAACCCCAAAGAACACTGATGCAGAGACGAAATCCATCCAAGGGAAGACACTTCACACAGAAAAGGACCAACAGTTAAAATTGGACCAATCGGAGAAAAGATTACAACCGGGACTGAAGAAAAGACCCAAGAAGACGATTTCTATTGGTTATTTTGTACTAGAGATTTTGGATTAGACGCAGTTGTGTGCAGGCGAGAGATCGAGATTAGAGCGAGCAAGATACAAGCGTGATATAGTTTTGTTTAACGGGAAAAGTTAGTAGACAGAAGCGGGCCGACTTGGACTTGAACAGTTGGTCTCACGTGTGGTTTTTAAAGGAAAGTGTACTTAATAGTGTGAGAGTGGCAAACTCTGCACAACTGCGAGGATCATGTTGAATTATACAAGATCTGTACTGATATTCGATTATTGTGAATTCCAATATGGCAAAGAATTGCTGAATGGTGGTTTAGGAAGTTGAATGTAAATTCTAGTAACGGAAATGTCTTAAATATGTGTGGTTTTGTCCACGATTCTTATTGATATTACGAACTGAAGTGGGATAGAATGGGTTAGTATAGTTTAGAATAAAGCTTTTTCTAAAAATAACTAAAGCGTAATGAGAGTAGTAACATATAAGCGTAGCTCTCTTTTCTAATTTTCACCTGCACCACTAGTCGATGAGTTTCTCGTTATCCGGCAACGAGACATCGTGGGTGGTTACGGCAAGCACTGGTTTCGGCTGCGTAACGTAAGGATGAACTATTGTTGGGTTGTGCATGGAAACTGTATTATTATATATGGAGGCCAAATATGATTGCCTATAATTACGCTCCCCGCACTTTGAGGCGACGTTGTGAAGACGAATCATTATCCTCATTACGAATTATGTTATATAGTGGTTTGACATCACACTCCTGTGTTAAAGCTAAAATGTCCGTTTCCCATTTGGTTTGCCATCTTACATATAATATGCTAGCAACCCCGGCCCAAACAAAAACTACACCCAGTGCTGAAAACAACGGCCACACCGAGGCGCTAGCAACATCTACGCCAACGCCATCTGCCGTTGCTATGCGCCTATAGAGGAGGAGTTGGGAAGGTGGGCACTGGGGGCCCTTTTGCTGTCAAGCCTTTTTTTTCACTATAACCTAATCTAAGCCTATAGTTCCCCACTTTCAGTCTAATTTCTTGCTATGCCACTTGGGTACGCCGTGCAGTGACGAAGCCTGGGCCTTAAGTTCTGCTGTTTTCGTTATGCTTATGCCACTATTTATATCTAACGTTGTCGGATCTTTCTTAGATTTAATAGGGGGATGTATTTGGGCCTTGCGAGTTCGTTTTTCGGATTTTGGGCTTTAAGCCTTTTTTTTAGGCCTATTTCGTTTTTTAGGCCTATTTCAAGTTTACTATTCAGTAAACAGTTTGGGCTAATAGAGGTAACTTTCAATTTTCTATGTTGTCTATAAAACCAATATTGTCGCTTTAAATAAGCATGCAATTTCCTTTCGTGTTGGTATGCTGATTTTCTTCGACCGTTTTTTCCCCCCATAATCAACTTAATTTTCGCCCTTTTCAGAACTAACTTCATTTTATGATGATGCAAGGTATCAATGAGGTGCTTTTAGTGAAGGGGAGGAGGGGGGGGGGACTACTTTCGGTTTCTTTATCGGCAGTCAGTTAGTCCCTTTTTAGGTATTTTTTCACGACTAAAGGCCGGTTGCCACCAAATTAGCGTTGCAGAATCTAGGCCTATCGAGTTCTCTCTCGCAGGAAGCAAAGGAATGCGCAAAGCAAAACTTTTAAATGCTACAAACAAACCAAGCGACTCCTTAATTATTGAATAAAAATGTGGTACGTCCTCGTGGACCTGGAAACAAGCTGTAAAGATTAACGATTTTAATGTCACTTGGCGATTTTAATGGCACCAAGGGATTTTCATTTTTCTGTGACGCCGTCTAGTGACATCAGTATCGTTAATCTTCATAGCTTGTTTCCAGGTACACGAGGGCGTACAAAATTTTTTCTCAATAATTGGCGGAGCGAGCGAGTGAAGCGTAGCCTATAACGGAAACCAAATTGCAAAATGTTGGTCTGTTGGTCCGTTGGTGTGTTGGTTGCACTTTTTTAGTCTGGGTGGAGCCCAAACGAAAGGTCGGATTGAAATGAAATTTCGCACAACACTTTATACCCCCAAAAGTATTGCTGAGCCAAAATTTAACGTAAATCGAACAATTATTACTGTAGAAATTTTAAAATTTTCGAATTTATATCTAACACTCACCATTGTAAATTTGGAGTCGTGAATAGTAAAGGAATTCCGACGAAGCATACACCATGCTAATGGTAGTCAAGTGAACTTTAAAAAACACGGCAAATTAAATTTTGGTTGCTTCTTTCTAGCTAATAATCTTTTTCGACGTAACTCAACGAAATAATAACATTTGATGCTTGCATTTAACCACTACAGTAACAAACGCAACCATAAAAACAAAAGGATTCCACTAACGACACACGTTAGTTTCATTTGGAAAAAGAATGCTTTGGAGATTATTCAATTCAACATGGCAACGAAAGTGGCGCCTACACTAGCGTTGGGAATCCCGAATATGAAACCTGAAATCGTCGTATCGAGGCCAAGCAATATGATAAAACGATATTGACATCAATCGAAACACGAAAGCACGAAACCCGAAACAATAATTTGCCCGCCTCTCTCAATTCCTGGTTGCCACGGTAATGTGGACTCGAAACCGAAACCGTGTTGCATCGCATGAAGGTATAGGCTTAATTTCGAGCCAGTGTTGTAATCTGCTACTAACGAAAGTAAATCGGAGATAAATATTAGACCTAAACGCTAAAAATTAGGCCTAAAACCTAAAATTAGGTCTAAAATTTAACACAATTTTAAACCTAAATTGTGATGATTATTTCTTTCAGATTATATAATAGAGATCGCTGTTGCAGTCATAGAGTTAGGAAATAATACATTATCTTTCATGGGCGTGATAGAGGTGTGCCAGCTTAACATTTTCGTTGGTGGCGGTGTCAAATCTTACACCAAAGCAGTATTGTGAACCTTTTGAATCTTCTGACTATTGTTAAAAAACTATCGTACTGATGATTGTTTGGCTTGCAGTTAAACGCGTTATTACGTGCTGTTTTATTTTTACTCGCGGCAGAATCATCTTTGTAACGATTTAACTCACTTCAAATCATTTGATTTTCTACCATCTTTGAATTTCAATCATCAAGCTCTCAATGCAGTAACGATTTAATTAGATTCACGAATCGCTTTCAAATCTGAGCGTGAGGAGTTAAATCATTCGAATCGTCGAATCATTCGAAGCCTGCTACGATTTAAATCAAATCGCGAGTTGAGTGGTTATACCCTGCTGACTGATTCCTAGTGTCATTACCTTCACTTCATTCCAGCAAATCGATTCAATTCAAATCAGCACTAAACAATTTCGCTGAATCAACTCGAATCAAATCATGGGTTTGCCGATTTTCAACTGACATCCATGAATTGATTTACTCGCAATTTCTTCTGAAATCATTCTCAAATCGCGATTAAAATAATCAGTCTTTGAATTGATTCACGATCGATTCGCGATTTAATCCAATCACAATTCTCAAACGTTATGCAAACAAATAATGATTTGAATAGCTTCGAGTATCTGTTCAGATAAGTTTTGCAACATTACTTTTTCAAATAACTCTCAAATCGCGAATTGATCTAAGTCCAGTGTGATTTGATTCACGATTAATTCACGATTCAGTCAAATCACGATTCTGTTTGGTGATTTCTAACGAATCACGATTTGAAGTCTGTCGAAGTTTCAACGATTCACGATTTGATTCATACGCAGCGCCCACAATATTTCCAGATCATGTCCATTAAATTCAGTAACGAGTGAATAAATAAATACACACAAATCGTTGCAAACAGGATTGGTAAGTTTTCGACGTGCGACAGGTTTTAACCGGTTTTTACCATGGTTTTCAGCGTCACGTCAAAAACCCCTTTTTCACACATAGTTTTTCACATGTCAAAATCTGCTAAAATACGTCATTATAGCCCCCAAAAATGTAAAGCAACAAATAGATAAGAAAATTACGACGATTTAAACCTGTGTACTGGAAACATAACTGACTAATTTTGTAAGGTCATTACGCCACAATGTGTTTTGTATCATAATAGTAATTAAGTCTAGTAAGTTACTCCTTTGAAATTGTTTTACAGAGCCATTATTATATTTAAAATTAAGAGCTTTGGAAATTTTTATTTTATGTGAAAGGCACATTGCATCCCTGTTGGCTTTCCTGTAAGACTCAGTTTTGCGACATTAGTTCAAACGTATGTAAATGTTGCCATCAGTTATTTCTTGTTTTTTATTTCGTGCGAGATGATTTTGCGACATTAAAGTCCTAACCAGACTGGCTGCTCGCGGCTGCACGCCGACGTAGCATGGTGTAAAAAAGACTTCAATATTCGTCCTTAACGCAACACCAACTACACGATTGCTGCAATGTTGACCTTTAGGCACGTAGTTACGCATAGCTTCGCACGAAATTTTCTTCTGTCTGGAGAGGGCTTAACACTAACCTGTGTAAATGTCGCAAGCGCTATTCTCAATGGGTCGCAAGACATACCGGAAGGATTTATGTCCCTTTAATTAAAAGAATTCATTTATAGCCGTAATCTCTAACACTTCTGCATACCACATTGCGTAAATTTGGACTGTTCAATCTTGCTTTTATTGGCTTAATGAGATAGGGTAAGAGGGAAGTATGGTGGCGGAGGGGGGAAGGAGGAACAGGGACTTAACATTAAGGGGATGGGGTGAGGGGAAGCAGGGAGTGAAAGAGGACAGGGGCTTGACACACCATTTACCAAGCATATGCCGTCCTTAGACGGGTTACCTGTTATTTTCGTTTATGTGTGGTGACATCTAATGGTTGGGAAGGGGGAAAGAAAGGGAGGGTCCACTATAATTTCTTGCACCGGGGCCCACAATGTCTGCGATTCGAATCGTTATTTCTGTGAATCGCGATTCAAATATGAATCACCAGCTCAAATCAATTCAACAAAGAGTTGCCTAATTCAAATCGAATTGACTCGCGAATCGTGGCTTCTGTTTTTAATTCAAGTCAAATCACGAATCAAGTGTAAATGTTGCCGGATTCAAATCGAATCGGCTGTTTTTAATTCAAGTCGAATCAGTATAAATGTTGTCTGAATCGAATCGAATTGAATCGTGAATTGTTGGCTACTGCATTTAATTCAAATCAAATCGATGTAGAGTCGAATTGTGATTCGAATGTGAATCACCAACTCAAATACAAACAAAAGTGTTGCCTAATTCGAATTGAATCGAATCGTGAATCGTTTGTAGAAATAGAATCGCGATTTTCGATGTACTGCAAAACTAAAACTTGAAATCGTGATTTGCTGTACAGAAATGAATACTTCATCAGAGTTAAATCGATTCGATTCTATTGGAATTCATACCGATTCAATCTTGAATCACAGCAACTGTTGTGTTTCCTTACTTCCAACTCGTGATTTGGTAATGAATTCGTAGAATTATTGGCGATTGAATCAAATCACGATTCGATTTGTGCCCATCTGTGGAAAAGAGTCTACAAATAACTAAACAAAAACTAAATGCTGGAGCAAACGAAAGCTTGTTAACGTAAATTTGACACTTAACATAGGCCTACATTAAAAGGCTAAAATAAGAAAAAGGCCAGCAAAGAACAGAGTACATCACACCAAAAGGCAAACATCCCAACAAAGCCCATTAAGTAATGTACCCAGATTTTTAAGAATTATTAACAAATGTGGTATCGTCATTAAAATAAAAACTAAATATAAGTTTGAAATGAAGATTCGTTCGCTCCGCCTACAATAGGCCCAAAGCCTGTTTCCTACTTAAGGAGTCACGTGGCTTGTTTGTTGCGTTTAAAAGTTTTGCTTTGTGCATTCCTTTGCTTCTTGCGAGAGAGAACTCGATGTAGGCCTACATGCCCCAATACTATAATTTGGTGGCAACCGGCCTTTAAGGTGAAACGTGTGTAAGCCGAGCAATGGCTGAGCCCGGGTCTGAAGTTCTGATGTTTTCGTTAGGCTTTTGCCACTACCTAGGCTTAACGTCGTCGGTTCTTTTTCAAATGTACTAGGGGGATGTATTTTGATCTCGGGACTTCGTTTTTCGGGTTTTGGAAGTTCAGTATATTTTTAGGCGTATATCGTTTTAGGCCTATATTTCAATATCACTATTCAGTAGACAATTTTTGCTCACAGGGCCGTAGCTAGCCCCCTTGGCGCCCAAGGCGAACCAACTGAGCGGCGCCCACCCCCTTCCCCTCCCACCGACTACCTATATCAAGAAAAACATTCACGGATATTATATTGAAGCGTACACAACTAACTATTCTAGTAGCCACTCCTAGTAAATGAGAGACACCTGTACTAGGTATTTAAAGCAGTTCAAGACAATAAACATTAACTAATACAAAAAAAAAGTATTTTTTATTGAACTAATGGAATTCCGTATTAATTTGTGCTTATCAACTTATCAAAAAACCTCAAATAAGGTGATATTGCGTTGAATTCATAATGTTTAATACCGGCCATAACACGTTACCTCACCCTACCAACCCTAGCATTCCGTCGCTGCTTGTCAACTGATCAAAAAACTTCAAATAAGGTTATATTGCGTTGAATGTGATTTCATAGTGTTTAATACCGGCCATAAATCGTTACCTCACCCTATCATTTCGTCGCTGCTTGTCAACTGGTCAAAAAACCTCGTATCTAGACACACGCTAGTGTGTCGCGCCAAGTTAGGTAACAAACATCACATCAATTCAATTGTCGGGGTTGTAAACCATTGTAGCGCGACGCCATAGAGGTTGCAAACCATTGTAGCGCGACGCCATAGCGTCAGTGTCTTGTATCTTGAAGCATAGTTGGGCACATGTCAGGCACTTGTCCCTGGGAATCTAGCTGTTGCAGACATAGGGCCTTAGGGCTTCGGGCAGATGACCAGGAGTGGTTAACGCTCGTTAAACCCTTTAACCCTTTAAGGCACTTGAAAAAAAATAATAATGCGGTACAAAAGCTTAAATTGTGTTGAAATCGAGAGCAATGACCCACCTGACAAAAATTAACACGTGTAGGAATTTTAGCTAAGCTGCTTTCAATGCAAAATCTGACCCTCAATAACGTTGAAAATGTGTAGCTAGCTAGCTAGCTAACTAGCTAGCTAATTCTAGTCCGCTCATTCCCATGTTAATTTCCATAGGCTGATTATTCATTGATACCGAGATAACTAGAAGGCTTCCAGCTATGAAATTGGACGAATGGCTGCAGTACGATACGAACTGCGTACCTTTATGGTTTGGAGCCTAGGGTGTAACGAGGATGGCGTGGGATGGCGCGTAAGTACGAAAATATTATTATAACCATTGGTAGTATTATCGGCATCGTCTCTCATTGGACAGCCAAAGTTCGGACAATGAGAACGTGTATAGTAACTGACGTACATGGCTAGACACACACTAGTGTATCACGATAAATCTAAATCCAAATCTGCTGGTTGAATACAGCAGTAAAGTTTCACGTGGACTAAACAGTACAGCAACATTGCGGTGTACTATATGACCTTACAGGAAAGTTTATTTGTTTTCCTTTGCAGTATTTACTTCGGATCAGTTAAACCTTAAACATAAAAAAAAAATAGCTTTTTGTTTTCTCAATCCCTCTGCCCTCTAATCTAGAAGCACGCTAGCACTTCGCCCATCAAGTTCAAATTGTTGGATTTCCACGGCGTCTAATTGTTGGCGTCCGATTGTTCAGGACATTGTCAGTGTTTGGGCGAAAGCTAGCTACTGCTTCTCTTACCGGAGTCATTAAACTAGCGTTTTCTCGTATTGAATGCTAAATAATAACTAGCTGTACCCCCGGCCTAACATACGCCGGTCTAGCTGGTTCCCGCATGCGTGGAGCGAAATATTTTACTGGGCAGCATGAAATGGAAACGATCACCAACCGCCTCTCCTGTCCCCTCCCGCACCCCGAGTACCCCCACTTATGTGGTTTGAATACGCCTCCCCCATCCCTACTCCCCCCCCCCTAGGAACCCCTACATGATTGTTACTCAACCATGATTGGCTAATGATTCTTTATAATGGTTAACACTTCACTCCGCTGGATTTACCAAAAGTTTTTAATCGGCCACAAACTTTCCTGACCTTTGCAAACCAAATTATACATGCTAAACTATTCGTGGTATAGTGGCTCGAAAAACATGGTGCTTTAATTAAAAGTTTTATTTATTCGAAAACCGCGACTATGAATCGTATTTTAATTTATTCTTATCTCTTTCATTTGAATAACAACGGAAAAGTTTGATAAGAGAAACACGGTTTTAGTTGTGAATTTGTGTGAAAAAGATGAGAATGGCTTGAATATTAACTCAGGTTTTGTTTTGTTTCTGGAGACAACGAAAAATGTGCATATTTTAAGTTGGTGACGCACGGACATAACTTCCTAAGGGAATGAACGTGTTGCAAAACATGAAAGTGGAAAACCATCTCAATTTTTTGGTGACTAGATCACATTTACAATAACTGTTACAGAAAGCAAAGCTGGCGTAACTAAATTATTAACTTATTTCTTGAAGGTTCGTCCCTGACAAACTATGACACAGATACACATGAATGTAAACATGTCAACTTGTTTAATTTAATGGAAGTTTGTACAGTTACTCATATATTGTAACCGGCTTACAAAAACGACAGCACGCAACTCACGAAGCTTTCACTTCGTAGTATACCTTGCCTCAATCATGGCGACCTGCCAGACTTCTAATTACTGCCAACTCAGGAATTGGACAGCTGACAGCCACCTGGTGGTGACACAGGCTTACTGCGCAACCAGTTGGAACCGAATCACACCTGTTTGCCAGTAGCCTCAGGCAAGAGCCCATTGTTCTGGATGCTTTAAAAGCAGCTCAGATCGAGAGCTCGAGCTAGTTGGTGTTTGGTGTTCAGACTGAACGGTCAAAACCTCTGGAGCCTACGGGGTCAGTTAGAAGGATAAATTCTGGCTAATGCCTAATATGTGGTACTCTGGGTATAGACCCCTAGCTATACAGTAAGGAATGAATTGGAATTGAGTTCTTAAACTTGAAACCTCTCGCCCATTCCCTGAGTAGTTATAATATCATAATGCTAATTTATTGTGTAGTCACACATATTTGCTGATTAAAGGTGGTCATTGTGGCTGAACAGTGAGAGATCTCAGCCTGGTTGCTGGAGGTTTGCAGGTCTTGTCGAACCCCTGGAACGGGGTCCTTGACAAAGTCCCCGCCAGGATTGCTGGCCAGGGTAGCGTGAGAGGCTGCCATGCTCCTTCAACGGCTGTGGGAACTATTCTGGCTAATTCTAGACAATCTTTCGGCCCCTACGACGATCGGAGGTTTTCCGGTTCAAATTCCCGGGTTGGTTCCTCCCTTTACCAGATATGTCTTCTCAAAAATTGTTCAAAATTGAGCTGGTTCAGCCACACGAGCATTCCATTGCTTCGGCTGACTTAAGGCTCACAGAAATTAATTTAAAAAAAAGCTTGTAGTGACTCCTGTCACTTAAAAAGGTCACATCCTCAAGGAAGCTAGGGGTTCTCCATTAATAGCAAGGGGTTCTCCAGACTTGTTACACGAGAAACTCGCAACAATATTGTTCCAACAGAAAGACGAACCAAAAAAAACTGCATGGATTTTGGAGTAGAATCATGGGATTTACAAGGCATTAAAATTAGTGTAGAGGTAAAAACTACACTATCTGCAGCACTTGCAATGCAAGCACTCGGGTGATCAGTTTGGCGCTTGCTACCTGCTTACTGCGTGAAGTTTTTTCCGCCTACTCTAAACGCCTGTAAATCCCTTGATTCTACCCCGAATTCCATTCGGTTTTTTGTTTTTTTAGTTTGTTTTGGCATTGGCTTACGGTCCTGTACAACTTTCTAATTTACACCGAAAATTTACAACATGTAGTTCAATGAATGGCCATTCCAAACGTAGATTAGAAAATTAAACTAATACTGCATCTTACCTCTTCCAAGCCTACGATGGACCCTAGCAGTAGTTGCGGATAATATAATGATAATATAAAGCATTAGTAGAGGTGTTAGTAGCCGCAACTATCACTAGGGCCCCGCGTACGCTTGGAAGAGGTATGATGCGGTATTTAATTAATTTTCCTATCTTTGTTCAAACTACCATCATTATGTCTTTCCCCGAGCCATAGTTTATATGTGAAAACTCCGTCGTTCTCCTCTAAGTAGATTTGGAATAGAAGAAGGCTTATCCAAACTTTTGGCCAACTCTGTATGTATATTGCATTTACTTAAAACCTGATGCATATATTCGATTTTGGTGGTGGGAAAAACAGCTTTTTTCCCCCAACGCCGCGAGTTGTTACGAAGGACGAAGCTTTTTCTCGCACATAGTTTGAAAACTTTTTAGGAATCTTGACTGTACCTTTGAGAAAATAACCCTCTTTACAGGAAAATGGAAATTTAATTAAAGGACATTTTTATTCGGCTTTTTCACGTATTTTCGATCAAAAACCACAGCTTTCTTTTCTTTGTTCGCAATCGGCGTTAAAGGGGGAAAGAAAAAACAAAGAAGGGTTGGATCGTGGCTTCATCAAATTAACGGCGTGAAGAGCGTAAAATGAAATGGAATTAAGCAAGAATTAAGGATGAAAACAAACTTGAGTGTCAGATGAAGAAATTCGATTTCGAAAAGGACGGAACGGCTCGTTAGTTCCACGGCGGAAGGAATTTATTGCCTTGATGAATTTGAAGAAAAGGCAGAAATAAAGAAAGAAAGAAAACGAGGTTTTAAAACGGATAAAAGGAAATACTTCAAAACCGATTGCTGAAACTGCTGCAAATCATAATTGGTGTTTCGGGTTTGAATTCGGTCCGACCTGTTGACAAATCATTAAAACTTGATAATTAGGAATTAGAGAGCAGGAAGAGTTTAATTTAATTAAGTAAATAGAAGTCAAAGAGGCAAGGCGCAGTTTGGAAAATACAGTTCCACCGTAATGTATTTAACAAAATAAATCCAATAAAATTAATGATCAATAAAACCAAAAATAAAGAGTTAACGAAGCAACTAGGCATTAAATTCAGGCCTTGTAAAAACACAAACTACAGTAATATGCGAAGGAAAGATAGGACAGGTTCCTTTATAGAGAATCTAAACATAGAAATTCCCGCATACTAGCTCGGGCACTATAACTATTACATTACAATGGCGGATCCTGGCTACAGGCGCCAACCGTTTTGCAAATAAGAAGCACCAGAGTGTGGTAATTTAAAAAAAGCCTAAAAGTGTACAAATAAAACAAAACAACGTTTCGGAATCTGCATTATGTAACACGCTATACACGTATAGCAGGATGCACTCGCAGCTAGCTATAGTTACATACGATGCAGGTGTGCCGCCCCAGTAACACCTAAACCCAGTATTGAGAGGGCGCCACCAGCAACCAGGCTACAGGACGGCTCCTACTGAGCACCAGTTGGAACCGCTCTGTACCTCACAGCCAGTCACGTGACATAATGCCTCAGGCGAGATCCTATTGTTCTGGCAGCTATATAAGAAGCCCAGATCGACCGAATCAGGGGAGTTGGTGTCTGGATGAGCAACCTGCAAGTTGTCTCTGGAGCTAAAACGTAGGGTCGGTTCAAGGGGAAAGCTTTGATGCCGATACCTAACATGTGATGCTATGTGTACAGTCCCCTATAGCTGTGCAGTAAGAAGTGAATAAGAATTGAGCTTGCCATGAAACTTATCGTCCACTGCCTTAGCACCTCACAACTATTCTGTCTTCAG
>JAHWFP010163963.1:0-13632 GCA_023313725.1 Lithobius niger
GTTCGGCCATAGCCATAAGAACATCGTACCCAAGCCTTTGATGTTGAATGTGTAGGTTTGCCAGTATAAACGTTAAAATTACTGCAGTAGTCATTTATACTGTCAGCCTAACACCAAAGCTTTATCCCTCATTTCATTGGCTTCATCAGCATGTACTGTTTGGAAAAAAATTTGTCCATCATATTTTAACATTGCCTCATCTATTGCTAAATTAGCTGAAGGTTTGTAAAATGTTTTTAAGTTGGTAAGAAGTAATTTGATGAGTGGTCGAACTTTGTAAATAGGATCGTAATCTGGGTGACCACGATCTGGTTGCCACGTAGTGTCGGTAAGGTGTAAATATTGTGTTAATTTTTCATAACGCCATTTGGGCATTGTTTGTGAAACCCCTAAACAATGCAGGAATTTATCCTCACTCCAAAAATCTATGAACTCAAATTATGAACTCCCATTACGACGTTCATTTCCGATGTAAGCTTTCATACAAGTTAGTTTGTTTGGCCATGAACGCAAAAACACGTATCGGGAATAAACAAATAAAAATAATCAAGGGGGGATGCAGCAACGGGAAGATTGCGGCATGGTCCAATGTTACCAGAAAACTGAAAGATAGTTGGTCGGGCAACAAATCTTTTCCAACCAGTCTCCCGTTTGTAAATCACCGCCGCCATTACGACGCTCCCCACGGTCATTTTGATGTAGGGCGAACGTCATCATTATCGTCGGATTCTGCATTACTCTGATGATGAAGACGACATTTCAGACAAACTAATGTCAGATTCATTTACGTGTGCTAATGCAAATAATCTTTCCGAATATAAAACGTCTGCTTCGGTAAAAGTCCTAATTTGAAGCACTTTATCCTTGGAACAATCACCACAGCCAAGAGTTATTTTTTTTTAATAGCCTCCTTATGTTGTGAGTAATCCGAGTGTTTGGGATGCATTTTATAGGAGTTTAATTAAATTCAAACAGGCTTAAATGCAATAAATTCGAATTGTAGTTGTCTCTCAAGTTCACTCAAAAGATCAAGCAGGTTTGCATTCAAGTCAAGCAATAGCCTTCACAAGTGGTTATCTGGAAGGTGCACCATTGCCAGTACAACTACATGTCTCTTAGTACAACAAAGTCAAGTTTAAATATTTATTATGCTATTATTAAGTAATAAAGTTTGTTTGAAAGGAATTTTATTTAGCTTTCACGATTTTGCAAAACGAAAATTATAATGGATTATTATTTTTTAATCCTAATTATCAATTACGTTTGCCGGGATCCGTTCAGCTAGTGCAACCTGCTAATATCCATGGTGAGCAGTTCTTGCAGCAAATTAATGCTGCAAATTTATTTTTAAGAATATCTAATTTCATTAATTTTACATTATTCATTTATTTTGTTCCCATTTAATAATACATAATGTGATGTTTATTTTAAACTTGAGCTGAGAGCTGCAATATGACAACCATTAACTGCAGAACAACTTGATGACCTTGTGTTGAGAGCTCCATTCTGATCCAATCAGCTGAATATCTTTTGTAACCCTGGCCTGTTTTTGTAACATTTAAGTTTGACAGTAGAAAACCACTGAATTCAAAGACAACAATATTGAAGAGAAGAAATAAACCTTTTGGGCTACGGGTCATGTAACAGACTGAAAATATTGCCATCCACTTGTTTTTCACAATCCCAAGTTACTGCTAAAGGTACTTAGGAATATTTAGGACACAGCAGTTGCCTAGTCACCGCTCCACTCCTAATTATTGTTAAAAGCACTACTGTTACAAAAAAAAATTGTATAGCTTATTTGAGACAAATTATATGATGATTTTGGTTAACCTTGTAGCAGAAAAACGAAGATTTAAGGGTTGAGTGTTAGCTCAATTATTTCATGATTTCGACCTTATGGCAATTTAGGGAGGTTGGTATTAGCTCCAACTGGGCGTTTAATACACAATATTTCATGATTTTGACCTTACGGCAATTTAGGGAGGTCGGCATTAGCTCCAACTGGGCGTTTAATACATGAAATGTCATGATTTTGACCTTACGGCAATTTAGGGAGGTGGGCATTAGCTCCAAATGGCAAATGGGCGTTTAATACGTGATATTTCATGATTTTAACCTTACAGCAATTTAGGGAGGTGGGCATTACCTCCAACTGGGCGTTTAACGCATGATTTACGGTAATTGAAACTTTAGGAAGTCAATTGTTCATCAAGCTGTAGGGCAAGCGTCAGACGAAGCGTGCAAAATGTCTTTTAATTTCTAGGTCTACAAATGAGACAGAAATTTTTGTTTTTACAAAATGATATGTCCTAGACTTACAACACACGTGATGTCGGTCGCCAGCGGTCTTATGGAGGAAGCACACGTCATATTCTTTGAGAGCATTTTTGAAGGTTTGAAAAGTGGCCATTTTTTTGCGAGATGAAAACACCTGAACAGCTTGGTCGAGATCTCAAATGATTGTGAAGCATACGTAGCAAGGCCTACTCGGTAAGTGGGCAGCATCGCCACCTGCTGGTGAGCTAATGAAGTTTTTCGTAAGTATTTTCAGATGGGAGTGGAAACTTCATATACCAGGGCTCGAATTGTCTTAGAAAAATTGCATAGCAGAAATGCGATACAAAATAAAAATTTGCATTGCAATCACTAAAAAACGATTAGCAACTTTTAAAGAATAATTTATTTAGTAAAAAAACAATACAAAAAGTTAACTTTATTTGAAACAATAGCCATTTTTGTTTCACATTTACTTTGCTACACACACGGATGCTTGGTCAAGACATGGCATCCAATGCACATTAATACTATTTTGACCTGTGTCTGAAACTAAAGCGCCACCAACTAAATACCGAAGGTGATGGTATAGGACCAATGATTTCCCAGAATGCATGTGCGATGTTTAGCCTGCCTATAAATTAGGAGGGATTAGCATCTCCGTGTCAGCCACCACGATCATGATTAGGCTATTATGTTGTTTCCTTTAATACAGTTGCGTCGCTAAACTGCGATACATTATTTAATTTTGCATCGCTAAAGTTTAAATTTGTGGTGCAAATTGCGATGCGATACCGCTCATTTCGAGCCCTGTATACGTACCAATGCAGGGCTAGGATCAATACGCACATCAGCATTATCATAACCGCATCGTGCTCGTAACTTCTTTAATCTTTCTTTATAAATAGAAGCTGATTCCAAATCGACTTGACTGCTAAGCATAGATGTTGTGGACATTTCTGAAATAATTTAAAGTGTATCATTATTATCAACATTTGTGTTCAAATGTATTATTGCGTAATTAAGATGGAAGCATATATGAAACAACTTACTAGTTGTAACTGTCGTCGTTACAGTTGTATTAATGTTGTTGGAAGATAGGGGCGAGGCAGATCTGATCGTTTCTTCAGATATTGTGGTTCTGGCTGTATTCATACCACCTTGCCCTTGGCGTTCTAGACAGATATTTCGTAAACCTCGCTCTATATAATTCTGGAAGAACTGTGACGACTTGTGAAGAAACGGGTCAATGTTGGCATCTGGATGACGTTGTTTGAAATCGTACAAATCAGCCAAACCCTACGGAAAATTGTTATTTAATTGAAGTTTCAGTTTGAAACATTTCAATTGAATGCTTAAAGCATCGGTTAGAGGCACAGCACAACACTCATCAGTAAGTTACAAGTACTTTTGGGACTGGATATGAAATATTGTAGCTGTAATCAAGACTCGTATTCCTACAATTTCGGCGGAATGGATTTCAAGGACTTGTAAGGACTTTTTTCAAGGATTTGTAAAGACTTAAGTACCAAGGGCCAGGGTTGGCACGGTATTTACCAGGTTTTTACCGTCCCGGGATAAACTACTTTTTCCCAGTTTTTCCCTGTTAAAGACAAAAAATAGGTGTTTAACGTGTAAAATGTAATTATAATAGTTTGAAAAAATAAATAGTGTTAAATGTATTTAAAACTGTCTTCAATTCAAAAGTTTAGATTCAAAATATGTTTGCTGATGCAACGTGTCCATAGGAAAATGAACATTATTGTGTTACGAAAACAAAAATTATAATTGAAATGCTAAAAATTCTCATAATGAAAGTTTCTATGTTAGTAGTTTCACTACATTCTGTTACTTGAATTTTCACTTCAAATAGAATTACTAATTACTACTATTAGTGTTAATGAGCAGTTAGGCTCCAAACTTAAAAAATTCATGTAATGAAAAAATAATTATAAAAAATAACATTTTCCCCACTTAGCCGGTATTTACCAGGTTTATACCGGTATTTACCAGTGCCCTGTTCAAACTAGTTTTCCCGGGAAATTGCCAACCCTGCCAAGGGCCAAGCACACTGGACACCGGTGAGAAGTTCTGCTACCCACTTGTGCAAAATTTAGTTTCTCATGAAGCAACTAGTAAAGGCCACCATTATAGGTCTAATTTTGTATAGTTATTTTCAGTTGGGTTATATTGAAAATTGTCTCCAATTACAAGTTACACCACAGGTGACAATACAAATGTCCCGAAAAAGTCGCCACAGAAGTGTGCTCTTAGCGTTGTTCCTAGTCTCTCTTGAGCAAAAAAAAAAAAAAAAAAACTACCCGACATTACCAAATAACACTAAACAACAAGCGGACCAAAAAAAAAAGAAGTGTGTTGAATCAGACTGCGGCAAGCTTGCCAACCTAAATATGCCTCCTAATATACCAAATTCAGTACATACCTATTAGGCCATTTAAAAAAAGAAAGTTGTTTCTCGGGCGAAAAAAAATTTTCCCATGCGGGCGGGCAGGCGGTTTTATTTTTTTACATTTTTTTTTTTAGCCATACCAACAACAATAATAATAATAGATAGTAGTAATAATAAGAATAATAACGATATACTCTTATCCCTATTGTTGGTGTGGTGCTTGTGATTTTTTTTTTGTCCACTGTCTCGTAATCATATTTTGTTGCAAGCGCTGTAGTAAATAGCAAGGAAATTAAAAAAAAAAGTTCCGTGCGGCGGCTTTTAGGCGGTGCGGCGATGCCTGAGAAACAACTTTTTTTTTAAATGGCCTAAGGTTGTGAAACATTATCGAACATCATTACGACAAGAGTGATTTGCTTTCAGTGAAACAGCATATGCCAGTAGGCTTTTTGTCGAATTTTTATTCAAATTCAAATAGACAGTCCTCCCCTACCACTCCTCAGAGGAAAAATAACATACTCGGTTGGTTGCCTCATTGATAAGTTTCCATCCCCCCCCCCCCCCCCCATGGTTCTTTATCTTAATGATTTTAGTTGCACGTGATCTCCCTTGTAGGCCGTAATCATCAGATATAAAATATAACTGTACACGTTCTTTGCATGCAACAGTGTTTGCCTGTGTTGATTTAAAAAGTGAAAAATCACAATTATTTGTCAGCAGTAGTTTTATGATATATTTATTATTATTATTTATTTCACAATCGGACCACAAAATGATCCATACATATAACAATTAATGTAGGTTTAACTGGCCTAAGCCATACAAATAATCTGGCAATTGCAAACCCAGCCAAAGCTAGAAAAAAACCAAAAAAAAAACCGGTGTTTTGTCGTCAACTACATTGTGTCCCCATACAACACGGAATGCCACACATTCATGGTACTAGCAAAGTGAGTAATCGTGTGTACAAGAGTGTTGGTGGACGCCAGCACCCCTGAGCGGAAGCCCCAAACTGCCTTCCTCCTGATAGCAGTAGCCGACAAAAGATTGTTCTCCACCAGCAGTTGACTGGCGCTTGATTATATATAAGGAAATTGAAATATGGATCCCTAGATACGGTTTCAAATTGATTGAAGTGGAGAGTAACGAGTTGACGTCAATGAATCCCGGAAAGCAACCCTGGTAGGGGTCGGTATGTTCCCTTTAAATTTTGGGATGCTTTTGGGCATGGAGCAAATGTTTGCAACGGAAACAATTTGAAACTTGAAAGGAACTAAGTAAAATCTAGGAGTATGATTAACTTATCGTACTTCCCTAAGCTTGTAACTATGCAACCTCCAAGCTTTGCAAGGAAGTTTGAGCAGGCAAATTGACACTATAAATGCCCACGCTACTAGACCAACACCACAGCAAAACATTACCAAGAAACGAACATTCCTTACCTCCTTTGTATAGTCTTTGGAACCAATTTTCTTGAATATTTCTGCTAATGTTTCATGAGCACCTTTAGATATCCGCTTTGGACTTTTTACCTGGATCAAAAATTAAATACCATGCTCAGCCGTAATTAAAAACCTGCAACAAAACACTACCATTTTGCTGCATGTTTCGACTTCAGTATTTTAATAGTATCACTATCAGGCTGTATTGAGCCGACCATGCCCAAACAGTTTGGTCTTCGCATGGAAAAAAACCGAACTGAACATATTTAACTTCTATAGTGGACACAATTTTGAGCGTAAAATAAGCTCTTTGAAGATTTTTTTTCCCCCTAGATTTCTCAATGGTCCAAACCCGAGGTTCCCACCTGGCGAAAATGTAAAAAGGCTAATGAATAAAAGGAGAATTTGCCGGCCCCAGTAGGCCGGCTGAATTATCTCTTCCCATTGCCGACGAAATATACATTACATGTAAATTTAGCATTTACCGAAGACCTCGTCTAAAATGGCGGTGGGCACCACCAGACGGGTACCCAAGGGCTGGGCCCCAAAAGTCAATCTTCGCACTGAATAATACCGTAAATCCTCTATTTGTAGCTCGGGCTACTGGTTAAATTTAAGCCATTTTGCTACAATTAGAGACCCCGGCTACAACTAGACCAGCTACTACAAAATTTAGAACGGATATTTACGGTATCAATACACATAGAACATGTGTCTGACAATAAAAACAGTAAATAATGTCGCATGAATGATTTTACCGTTACTCTTTAATTTTAATAAAGTATCTGTTTATGTGACAGACGTGCACTTTTAAAGGATCTTTTCAAAATAAAGTCATTTTGCCCGGCTACATCTTAAGACCAGCTACTACTAAATCATGATTGAAAAAACACCCAGCTACTAATAGAGGAATCTGATGAAAAAGTCGTCAGAATCGAATTTATGATTGGTGGCCCTGAAGAAGGCGCGAGTGTCATTTTGAATTTTTATATATACAGGGTGTTTAATCTCAAGTATTGCTGCTCAATATCATCCCTAGTATTGCAGCTACGTCGAACATGGCCATGGAGTACGCTGGAACATCCAGGGGGCCATCAGACGGTAAAGCCGAAAATGACCTTGACGACCGGTTTCAAGGTCAACGAAAAACTAACTCCGGAAGTAGCAGAGATAAGGGCATGATGTAAATTGTAAACTTGTCGAGGACGAAGACATGACTCAACAAAGGAAACAGACCAGAAATCGGTTCAAATGTAAAAGAGATACAGTAAAAACAATATGGGTGTTGCAGCCCCATTGTAGGGCTTGACCACGACCCACCATGAGGTAGAACACACAGGCAGGCACCAATAGGAAATATCTACCTCAGGGATTAATGCAAACAGGCTTCTCATGGATCCACCAGGTCTACCTGCTAACCTTTTGCTGTACGTACAGTGGTGCCTGTCTGTGTTTCTACCACAGGGTGGGTTGTGATCAAGCCATGCAATGGGGCTGCAAGACCCATTGTGACAATACTTCTTCTTTACATCATGCCCATATCTCTGCTACTTACAGAGTTAGTTTTTCATTGACCTTGAAACCAGTCGTCAAGGTCATTTTCGGTTTAACCATCTGATGGTCCCCTGGATGTTCCAACGTATTCCATGGCCATGTTTGACGTATCTGCAATACTAGGGATGATATTGAGCATTAACACTTGAGATTAAACACCCTGTATACAGGGTGAGTCTGAAGTCCGTATCACGGGCCAGCATTTTCCACCAATGAACATTAGTTCAATAAGTTGGTAGACTTGGCAAAGTGGTCTGGGGGTATTTGACCATGCGTGAGTGAATGACCGTGACATGTCCCTTCAAGGTCATCTCACTGCTAACTTCTAATCCCACGTTTCCCAACCGGGGAGACGCGGAGCAACTGCAGGGGAGGCGCGAGACGCTGCCAGACCAGTGGTGAATTTTTTTAACGATGCATCGCAAAGTTATTGTCAATGACAGACCTATACCTGCTATCAACCATTTTTTTAAAATTACATTGTTGTAGAGGTTTTCAAGATTTACCAGTATCATTCATTTTGTTTAAAACAAAAATTACACAGCACTGCAGTGTTGCGTTGGGCCTCTCGCGAACACGGGGGGTCAACGAGGAGGCCCCCCTCACAGGAACTTTAAAAAAAAAAAGTTGCGAGGAACAGTTCAAATCACGCCTATCTCTAAAAAATACGGCAACTGCCCTTACTGCACGACACCTGTGTTAAACAAAAATTATTTTTGAACAATTTGAAATGAATTCTTATAAAATTGCATACGTTAAGTCGCTGGAAAATCCTTCAAATTCAAGCATATTTCTTAAAAATGCGCTAGCTGGACCATGCCGGCAAAGTTTACGTCACTACCCCTACCTCCCTTTACAATTTGGATGGCTTCGTTCTGATGAACTCCTGTCTCCTGAAGGAGTTCAATGGCGGTGGCCACTCGTGTTGATTCAAAGCGCTGGCGTATGGGTGGAGCTGACTTCCGTTTTGTTAATTGAAGGTGAGGAATATGTGGTGGGCTTCTTGGGTTTTCCATCCCAAGTGTGAGGAGTCGAGGAAACTAAAACTGCTGACGGCTTCCTCACGACTAAACAAGAACAGACCCTGGGTTGGCTGTGTTTGACCTGAGGCAGTTGTTTGACTGGAGGGAAGAGTCAGCTGAATAAGTTCGTCCGAGGGTTCGCCAAAGCGGCAAGAGTTTAATGGGAGCTTAGACCAAGCAGTAGACATGATGGTCGTGTCAAATGAGTCAGACGGCAGGATGGCATCAATGGGTGACCAAAAGCCATTCGCTGGTGTCACAAACAAGTGTGGGACTTAGCTATTTGGGAAAATGACTGCTACATTAGATGAGGGCGCCTTGACAGGGGAATCTTCAGGAAGGCCATGGTGAGACGAAGGTGCGAGTTAGAAGTTCTCGAAGATCCAACTTGAGGAGACAAGAGGTTTGTTAAACAGCAGCTGGTCAACTGATGGTGGGGAGGGGAGAGCATCAGTCACTTTCACGAAGAAGGGTGATCCAGCTGCAGGAACCAGGTGAGGAGTTACTGGAAAACGTCCGTTGTACCAAAGAAAAACGTTAAACTCTGTCAAGAGCTCCCAACGAACTGTAGCTGCTTGGGTGCGGCTGAACTCTTCTATTGATGCTTCAGCACGATGAAAATTTGCTTTTGAGCTGTAATGCTCGTCTGTGAACTGCCAACTTCTGGGAGTGAACTGCAGACAGTTGATGTTGAGCCATTAGGCGTTGCTTCAAAGCAGTGGTGCTTGTTTAGGCTGTGACAGCATGGATGAAGCTGCAGAGCGGCCGTTCCCGGCGAAGGTGCTTCAGCTTCTAGAGACAGTGTGAAAGCAAATTTCCAACGGTGATCCAAGTGGTTACAACTGCAGCGACAGATAAGAAATAGGGTGACGGAACCCACTTGAAGACGAACGTCAAGTCTAACTCCCAAGAGCAGGCTGAGGAGAAGGAGGGTAGGAGCAAGATGCTAAGCAGGCTGGAGCTGTCGCAGAGAGACTAATGTTGAAGGCTTATCTTATCTACGCGAGTTGATGAAGATGAAGCCGAAGCAGGAACGGTGATTCTGGAAGAAGGTAAATGCCAGGGAACTGAGAGAACACAGTAGTTGTTGGAATCGTTCGCGAGCCAAACGGCGCTGACAGTTGGACTGCAGCAGGCCGCGAAGGGTATCGAGGCAGCAAGGAGCCCAGAAGATGAAGATGGTGCTACAGACGAAGGAAAAGCCTCTGAACAGAGGAGGCAGGGAGAGGCTGGAGGCTTGCGTCAAGTCAGACAGCTGAAGAGATGGTCCATGATAGGGTTCATTTGGAGACAGAAGACCGGTAGGAAAACCTGACAACGGTGAAGGCAGTTGAATGGCTGCGGAAGTAGGGCGAGCTGGTGAATGATGATGAGGGAAGGACAACAGCTGGGCTGGACGGGAGAAACCTGCAACAGAGGAGCAGGAATGTACCTAGAGAAGGATAACTGGGCGAAAGGCGAAGTTATGAGCATGGGTTTGTCGACGCGAAGCTTGGAAGGACTGGGAAACGCTGTCCAATAAGTCCCGAACTTGATCTTTTGAGAAGAGCTTGACGGTGAAATAAGACGTAGGTCGTCGTTCGTAACAACGGTGGGCGGTCATGGTGACTGGGAGACGCTGCTTGCAAAATCCTGGGAGAAAGCCTGTCGCGAAGGCGACCAGAGTTAGCAGCTGTAGGACCAGGCTGGGTAGGAGACGACGGTCAGAACTTTGCTCATCAGAGCCAGATAAGGCGATAACCAAACAAGACACTGAAGCAGTGTCCGGTGCGTAGGTTAGGTCCGACGAAACCGAAGGCGTTGGAGAGTAACTGCAGGACAGGTGGCAGTTGGGTGTTGAATCATCGACAAAGGATCCAACGTAAGAGATGTGCTGTCGGCAAACGCGATGCCAGGAGAAAAGGTCAAAATGTCCATTTGAATTGGTCAAGATGACGAAGTAATGTAGGTCGCAAGCCGTAATTCCAAAAGGTCAGGATAAGTCCAGAAGTCAACGGCGCAATAGCGACGAAGCAAAGGATGGAGTCCGGGGAGAATGACCACATACTGTGGAGGCTGGAGAAGAAAGATGAAACCCGGTTGTGCGCAGGCACTTTTACAGAAAGAGTGCGTCAAGCATGTACACTGAGGCTACTGAGCTGGCAGGCATAGGCCTGTATATTCTTTTTGAGGGGGATTGCATTACAAGAAGGAATGCTATAAATTGAAGGTAATGTATATCGTTGGCACATAGAAATAATGCTTCACCGACTGCATACAAATGCTTGAAGTTATATCACCGGAAATGGTTTAAGCTACTTTAACAGGCTTGTAATCTGCACAATGGAAAGGGTCTAACAGAAACGACGAACTTGATAAATTGATGTTTACCAGTCGAGACTTATGCTTTTCAATGGAATTTAATTTCTCACTCTGAAAACTCTTACATTGCTTCCAACTTCGACCAAGATCTTTCCTTCAGCAATGAACGGCTTTCCCTGCACATGAGCATTGCATGCGGGAGGCAAGTCCCAATCAGAGGTCCCCCCATGGAATGAAGACACCCCTCCAAAAATTGTTCACGAGTTCCCGGAAATACAACCTCAACACAGCAAATACAACGTTGATCAAACGAATGACAAATTTCCTGAAAGTAGTACAACGTAAAACGCATGTAAGGTTGCGGGTAAGTTTCACCTACACCTAATGTTAACGATTTGGAATGCAACAAACTTCCTTGTACAAATTATTTGTGGTTGTGTTTCTTGTCAACTGCTCTCCAAATCTAGTAAACATTTTAAACATCATGAAACATTGGACAATATACTATTTATGAAATCAGGTTAGCCCATGTGTTGACGCTACATAAACAAAATTTTTTCCTCACACAACAGAAGTCAAGCGTACATTATCCTACCTTCCTACACCATGCAAGATACAAGTAAACACGATAATTTTAAAAGGTAAAATTAGTTTTTACTAACCTAAATACTTACTTCAGTAATTATGCTTAAAATCATCATTTTACGCTATCACTGCTCATTTATCAACTAAAAAACTCCCTTTTTTAGCTTGTATCCAAACTTTCTCTCCTCTCCCGCCAGGGGCGCTGCTACTCGTAACTAGGAGGCCGCCATCTTGTTTGTTCCCCTTATCACATTTTGAACTCTCCTTTCAGTGAATGCGGGGAGGCGGGCGGGTTCTTACTGAAGTAAGTATTTAGGTTAGTAAAAACTAATTTTACCTTTTAAAATTATCGTTTCTTACTACCTGCAAATACTTACTTCAGTAATTATGCTGAATTTGTCATTCAGGCGGTGGGGAAAAACCTCACTGAACCCGGGAGAGCTTGCCTATTACTGTTTTAACATGGAATAAGTCAACTTACCACTTCTACACAGTTGGCCTCGTCTCCTCTTCCAGTTACTTCACTGCCGTGCTCAGTTGACTGGGTGTCCCTAGTCTACACTCGAGGTGACTCCCTCAGTCTGAGTTAGCACTATAGTTCATTCACCAGTGTGTACCTCCGTCTGCACTAAGGGTGACCCCATCCGGTGGAACGTCATTAGAGCTCCTTTCCTGCCACCACATGACCCCTCACCACATTCTCTCCTCTAAGCCCACAAGTTTCCCGCAGGTAATGTTTGATGAAGGTGGTACTGCTATTCCAAGAGCACGCTGTTACCACCTCATCCAAAGGTGTGCCACAACCATACGCCCATGATGCGGCTAATGCCCGTAGCTCATGCGCTCTAACTGTAGCGGGGAGATCTTCGTGATCCTGTCCGTTCAAGTATGCTCTTTTAATTACGGCACAGATCCATTTCCCCAACTTGAAGGGTGACACTCCCTTATCCATAATCTCACCACTGTTTGAGTCCACATCCAAAAACAGTGGAGTATGCTTGTTATGAACTTGCAGTCCTCTTTCTTTATTATCTGTTTTGGATAGGTAGAACCGCAACGCTCTAATGGGACACTGCAAACGTTCCTGGTTCCCTGGTTGTCCACATCCTTTTAGAGCTTTAATCCGTACCGGCTTTGGTATTGTTCCCGGTTTGCAATTTTTCGCTCGGAAATGGGCCGGAAACGTCAAAAATACCTCCGACCAGTCTTTGGAAAATCGAATATGACCGTCATCCCTGGTGAAGGCTGCCAACTCACTTTGACGTGCTGCCGAGGCCAAAGCGACTAGAAATACCGTCTTCTGGGATAGAGATAGAATGGACGCATTTCTAGCTGGCTCATATGGGGCGCCCATTAAACTTTTTAGCACCAACGGCAGATTCCATTTGGGGAACAATTTCGTTTGTCTTGGTCTTGCATTTTCAAAGGCTGTCATCTGTTTGGAAACCACCACATTGGAAACAGTCTTTGGATCCCCTACGCATGTCAGCACCGAGTTAATGGCCGAACGATAGCCCTTGATAGCACTTGGGGACAAGCCTTTGGTAAATAGCTCTTCAAAGAACAAAGTCAGCATTCGTAGGTCCGGGTTGCATGGGTCGCAGTCTGACTTTACACACCACTCGAACCACTTTTTCCATTTGGCATTGTAGTTACGTTGCGAGGACTCCCTCAAACACTTTGTAATCCTGGAAGCCACTACCTCCTTAAAACGGGGTTTTACCCCTAAAAATAGTTTTTACTTAGCCTAAAATACTTACCTGTATTTTATATATGCTTTCCAGTTTTGGAAATGCTACCCGTCCCAAACATGAAATTTCTACTCTCCTGGTCCTTGCAATGGCACTCCCCGGGGCTCATGACCACCGCTAGGCGGCGCCCCATTCCCGCTCATTATCACAGTTTGTCTCCCCGTTCTAGACGGTTCGACGCGGGAGGAGGGTGGGTTCCTACAGGTAAGTATTTTAGGCTAAGTAAAAACTATTTTTAGGGGTAAAACCCCGTTTTTACTGCTAGCCTAAAATACTTACCTGTATTTTAT
>JAHWFP010163966.1:0-11915 GCA_023313725.1 Lithobius niger
GTAGCACGAAATGAAAATAACTACGAGGCTCCCAATCTGTCTCCTCCCCACCTACCCCCGGCTCCCTCTCCCCACATTCTCCAGGTGTATGGTCAGATTTCCCCCCATGCGCCTACGTCCTGGTAGCTCTTTCCCCTCTCCAATGCCCCCCCCCTGAACTCTCCCATTGTGTGGGGTGAATATCCCCATCCCCGTCGCCGCTCCCCCTCCCTATGAACCCCTGTTGTTTGGTTTTCGTAGGGAATGTAAATGTCTTTTTGCAATGGAGGACGCTGCTGTTATGTTGCTGAATTGACTGTTTGTCCGTTCTGACACTAAGTGCGATAAACCCAGCAACGATCGTGCAGACATTGATTGTTTCTCAACCATTTTTGAAAAATCTTCCTGATTGTTACAGGGAACAAACATTGTAACGCACAGACAAACGTTTGTTACTGATTGTTTTGCACACACACACCTGATGATTTTGCTCAGCGCCACCCAAACCTTTATCATACACGGCTGATTGAAGTCCTCTCTCCAGCAAAATTAAACTATTAATTTCTCCGTTTCTATTCAATATATTTCGACCAAACTTGGCCAGATAGTAGATAGCAACTTTTCCAAACTTTACACCAACTTTTATGCAATTCCGTGCAAGAGTAAACGTAGGAAGCCACACGTAAATTTGAAAACTGTTCACTTGTTGTTGTTGTTGTTGTTGTTCTGGTTCTTGTTCTTGGCTGACACGGTATCAGAAAAAAACTACTGCACCTACCTAAAATCTGAAACATGATCTGAGCCAGAAATTTCCCTGGGCTTCAACCTTACAGGGACCATTTTTTCAATTGGTCCATTCATTCCGGAGTTATGGGACCCTAAACGATCATTTTGATTGTTATACATTGTTTTAACCATTGTATTTAGGGAACAATGTCACTCAGCAAACTCCAGATTCATTCTTCGTCCACGTGTTATGTCTTTGCTAAAAACAATTGATTGTTGAACGGTAAATTGATTGTTGATTGTTGATCTTGGAGTTGTTGTGGAGTTGTGCGGAATGGTGTGAGTTTGTTGGCTTGTGATGTTTATTAAGTTGGTCGAGTTCTTGATGTAATTGAGTGTATTTTTAGGTTAGGAGGGACGTACGGCTGTGTGCCAAGGCCTCTAATAAAATCTGACGAAAGAATTAGTGTTTTAGCTAAACGCGTATATTTTTAAACCAAACAAAGCTGCGTTGTGAATTAGGCCTCGAAATTGGCAGCTAACAACGATAGAATTGCGTATTTATTTCGCAGATGCAGGCTTCAAAGTGGCCAGCAACAATCGACTGCATGCATAAACCTTTGTAGCGCGACGCCATAGCCGTAAAAAAGGTACACGGATTACAAACAAAAACGTCAAGTGAGCCGTAAAAAAAAGAGGGATATATGATTGAATTTTCACTTGTTAAAATGAACACGGATAAAAATTGATGATTTTTAATTGAAATAATAAAATGTACAATTGAGAAAATTCCATCTGTTTAGGTGCTGTTGTGCTTTACGTTTTGAATATATGATTAGTACAGCACAACAGCACCTAAACAGATGGAATTTTCTCAATTGTACATTTTATTATTTCAATTAAAAATCATCAATTTTTATCCGTGTTCATTTTAACAAGTGAAAAATCAATCATATATCCCCCTTTTTTACGGCTCACTTGACGTTTTTGTTTGTAATATATATATAGATACGGTACTCTATTAAGAAGAACAAACTGGATCTTGTGTTCCAGCGTCAAGGAGAAAATAAAATTCAAAGTGGCTGGTACTGTTAAAGAGTAAAAAGGATACAGATCATTATTTGCCGAACTAATTGTTGTAAGCCGATCGCAACGTCAAGTAGATCACTGTTTAATGATGATGATGGCACTATGCGTCTTTGCCAGCACAAAAGCAAACTGATTGAAAGCTTGAATTCAGTACCACAACCACCACCAACACTGCAGAGCAGCCTTAGAAACAGCGAACAAACAACTCCAACACCAGAAGTTCCACTGTTCCACAAGAAAGGTAACTGCCTGTTTTGATAGTTGATGGTATGGCAGAGTTACAAGGTATGGATGTCAACACGCACTAACACATGGAATGATCTAGGCCGAGGCCGCGGAATCATTTACTGAAAAGATACAAAAAAAAAGTACGGAGAGTATAATGAAATACCCTTAGTGTTTAACATCTACAAACAAAACCCGGTCAAGATTAGGACAAGAGAAAAGAGATTTGACGTGTAGCACCAACCCAGTACAAAATCATGCACAGCACAAATATAGCTAACTAGAGAAAGCCCGTCCTCTGGACGGAGTAATAAACGTGCGTATGCGTATGTCCATGCCTTATCATAGTGAGATTCTTTAATCAGTATTTTGCGTATGCTGGCAAACAAACACAGATTTTGGTTCACTTCGCTCACTCAATCAGCACGTCTTCCTTCACTGTAATAAAAATTATATGAATACTGATGTAGCTAAACTCCTATTCGCAAATGGAGAGCATACAGAAACGTTACACTTCAATGTTGCATAACATTACACAAAATGACTTGAAATGACAGAACACCAGCGATCCTAGCGGGAAATATTGTAACTACAGAGAAATAGCACGTAAAATTCGTGCAACGTTAAACATAATACTGGGAAATAAAGCAACAGCAGCGTTTATAGCGGAAAATGTTCTTATTACAGCGACATAGCACAAGAAAGATGTGTAACGTTACAAATGATGGTGTTAAATATGACGATAGCAGTAACTCAAGTGAATAATATTTTCAATATACACAGCTAATTTGTGTAATTTCATACTACAACAAAATGTTTTTAATGACAGCAATATTTTGATGCTTTTCACATATATTTCTGATATTGCACACATGGGCGTTTCCAAGACGAATTATTGGGGAAGGCGAAACAAAAATATCTGTTACTAAAAAAAATTGAAGACTTTGCTCTCTTCCCATGTGCATCTTTCGTTTTATGTTTATACTTGCTCGAATATCCTGTGTAATGCACACTGTAAATTTTTCCAGATTTTATGTAAAGTTGCACAATAATTATGTGGCAGCCTGGCTTCCGCAAGAAAGTTGTGTAAAGTCACGCTTTTTTTTTTTGCAGTGTACCACCATAAAACCTTTTTCCCCCTTGCCTTCTTGCCTGCAGTGACATCGTGGGGACGCCGAATTTGTATTACAGGGACTGTGAACAACTGCTTATTTCCAGTTTGGTATCGTTTTGGCCGTCACTCATGTTTATGTTGATGATTCATCATTATTAAGTGAGTTTATGCCAACTAGCTGTACCCCCGGCGTAACATACGCCGGTCTAGCCGGTTCCCGCATACGTAAGTGAAATACTTAACTGGGTAACACGAAATGAAAATAACTTCGAGGCCCCCAATCTGTCTCCTCCCCTCCTCCCCCCCCGACCCCCCCCTTTCCTCGTTTTGTGTTTTATTCCCCCCCCCCGCCATGCGCCTACTCCCTGGTAGCCCTTTCCCCTCTCCACTGCCCCCCCCCCCCACGAATTCCCCCATTGTGTGGTGTGATTCTCCCCACCCCCATCGCCGCTCCCCCTATCTTAGAACCCATGTTGGTTGGTTTTCGTAGGGAAGTAAATGTCTTTTGCAACGGAGGACGCTGTTGTTATGTTGCTGGATTGACTGTTTGTCCGTTCTGACACTAAGTGCGATAAACCCAGCAACGATCGTGCAGACATTGATTGTTTCTCAACCATTTTTTAAGGCTCTTCCTGATTGTTACAGGACACAAACATTGTAACGCACACACAAACGTTTGTTACTGATTGTTATGCACACACACCTGAAGATTTTGCTCAGTGCAACCCAAGCCCTTTATATATACCCTACATACTAGATAGATTTTGGCAATACTGGCTGACGAACGCTGATTTTCATATGCTTCGCTCACTCAATCAGCGCAACTCCCTTACCACTGTAAACCCTTTTTCCCTCTTGCCTTCAGTGAGACGTGTTGACACCGAATGTGTATAACAGGTACTGTGAACGACTGCTTATTTCCAGTTTGGCATTTTCTTCCCCCTTGCCTTCTCGTATTTATCGTGAAAATGAATTCCCTTAAATCATACTATACAATTTGTGAACGCAGATATATTGCCACGAAATCCCAGGGTGTTGCGCGTCCAGGACGTTGTTTAGTCCCAGGCATCCCAGGGGGATCCCAAAGCAGCACTGTCTAATTAACATATTACTTGCAAAATGAATTTATTTAAGGTTTGGCATAATGCTTGGGGGTCCAGTCCCACGGCTGGTTTTTGATGGGGAAAGTTACTGATCTTATTTTTTTTATAAGAATCTCCCCACACCCAGTGACGGCGCTAGGGATGGGCCAGCGTAGGCCATGACCCCCCCCCCAAATATTCCCCCCCCCCCCTCCCCACCTCCGGCTTCCCTGACCCCACCACCAGAAAATGAAATAATACAAAAAACTTGCAGGGTAAACTTGAAATCAATTACTAAACTGAGCTTTTATTTTTTTTTACTTCGTTTCAGAAAATATGAAAACGTAAACTCAATATTTCTGTAGCCATAGCGCATACACGAAGATCATACAACGGCAATATCAGTTAATTTCTACCTACTTAATGTTAGCCTTAAACTAAACTCATAAACCCATACTGGGCGCTAGGACGGGATTCGAACTCGCAACCGTTTGATTAGTAGGCTAACGCCCTAACCATCAGGATACGCTGACTTGGTGAACGTTCATAATTTTAAAACGTCCAATAAAATAATGATGACAATACCCTTTATCCTGGCGTTTGCATTCTTGTTGTTCTGCTCGTTAAGTTTTTAATACTGGCTTTTGCTGATTTACATTGTTGCCTAATAACAATGTTTAAAACAATGTAAAACAATGAAACTGGTCATTCGGGGCCCCGTAACTCCGAAATGGAACGACCAATCGAAATTCTGCCTTAAAGTGCAAAACTACATCACAGTATCTACGCGTAGACACAATCCGCACCGTCACACACCAAATATTAACGGACGAGATGCGGTCACAAAATTCGTGAAAGTTGGCCATGGTGCTTTCAATTCCTGACTCCTACCCAACTCACACTCCCCAACCCTGTCCCTAGTCTCCCGACTGCCCCCCGTAATACACTGCACGCCCTCCGGCAGTGTAGGGTTTGTATACCGCCCACCCTTCCTCCGGCACTCTCGGTGTTGTCCTCCCCCCTTCCCCCCGAACACCCTACCATCCCACACCCAACAGCACGCCCCCCGGATTTTTCCGTCGGATTGTTTTCCTTCGGCTATTTGCCTACGGTTCTCTGACGTTTTTTATTTATTTTTTTATTTTCACGGCATATTGTCTCCATTGGCTGTTTACTGTTCTTTCTTTTTTCCCTGGGCTTTCGTTGTGCGGAAATCTTTCTTCTGTTTGTCCCCCCCCCCCCCCCCATTGGGGTTTGTTTGGGATTTTTTTGGGGTGAGCTGGTCTTTCCACGGCTTTTTTATTCCTAAATTCAAAGTTTCTTGAATGCATTTCTTTAAAACAAAACCGCAAAATTTACTTTCAAATCAACTTTAAAACAAAATCAATTTTAAAACTGTTGCTCTATTTATATTTATAACTAAATGGAATAAGAGTTTTAATGTTAATTGAATACTTTACAGATAGGTTTTGTCACGCATGATACTTTTTTCCTGGGAATGAACAAGCCACCACATTTTCTTGGCCTATCCAGATTCCATAAATAGAGATTTGCAGTTTATGTGATTGACTGACTTCATTCTGAGTTCAAATTGATTTTTTCAGATGCAATAGCAGACATACTATTGTATCTAGACACACGCTGGTGTGTCGCGCCAAGTTAGGCAACAATCATCACAACAAACATCACATCAATTCACTTGTCGAGGTTGAAAACCATTGTAGCGCGGCGCCATATCGTCAGTGTCTTATATCTTGAAGCATAGTTGAGCACATTTCAGGTACTTGGGGAAAAATAATAATGCGGTAAAAAAGCTTAAATTGTGTTGAAATCAAGAACAATAACCCACCTGACAAAAATTAACTCGTGTAGGAATGCCAGCTAAGCTGCTTTCAATGCAAATTCTGACCCTCAATAACGTTGAAAATGTGTTACTAGATAACTACTGGCTAATTCTAGTCCGCTCATCCCCATGTTAATTTCCATAGGGTGATTATTCATCGATACCGAGATAACGGGAAGGCTTCCATCTATGAAATTGGACGAATGGCTGCAGTACGATACGAACTGCGTACCTTTTATGGTTTGGAGCCTAGGGATGTAACGAGGATGGCGTGGGATGGAGCGTAAGTACGAAAATATTGTAATAACCATTGTTAGTATTGTCGGCATCGTCTCTCATTGGACAGCCAAAGTTCGGGCAATGACAAAGTGTATACTGACGTGCGTGCTTAGACACACACTAGTGTAGCACGATAAATCTAAACAACGTTGCCAAAGAAATTGTATTCACGTCCAATTCACGAAAAAGAAACCAACTCTAAAAACAAAGCAAAATAAACAAAGCCAAAAACTGGTGAAGAGGCCACCAAGTTGAGAGTGGTTCGGCCCTTCAAAGGAGTAATATCGTCACACCAAAACTAACGAAATAAAACAAATTACAACAAAATTAAAACCAAACTAAAAACCTATAAAGCGGTGAGCAAGTTGAGAATGGTTCGGCCTATAGGCAAAAAGTAGTATCAAATTGTGGAAAACCAATTTCTTGTTGACATGCCACTTTATTACACATCTGCACGGTAGTGGAGTTGAGTCTAATACACAATTAAAAAAAAAAGGACTGATATCATATCAAAAACCAAAAATGTTAAAAGGGGCCGCCAAGTTCCGAATGGTTCGGCCCTTCAAAGGAGTGATATCAACACACCAAAACATTCGCCACCTTAATCGCACCGTATACTTTGGAAGTTAAACGAAAACTTGAACATTGCTACCAAAAGCAGCAATGTTCTAGTTTTCATTTAACCTTCGAACTCTTAAGCGGTGCGATTAACTTGGCGAATGGTTTGGTCGTTTTAATTTCATAAGTAGCAGCTAACGGAGAATTTGGTTTGATAGTAAAGCTATTCATTCATCCACGCACCATGGCGTTGAGACTATTTTAACTGAAGCAAGTGTGTGCCGCTAACGGAATCCTTTTGTGTTTATGGTTGCATGTTTTCCTTAGAGTTTAAATGCGACGATTAAATGTTATTATTTCTTTGAGTTACGTCGAGAAAGTATATTAGCTGTAAGGAAGCAACGATGTTTAAATTTGCCTTGTTTTTAAACTAACTTTCGGTAGCTAAATGTAATGGTGGAAAAGCCGTGTCCTCTCTATCTGGAACTGGTCTGAAGTTGAAAAAGGCACCGGACAGATGGGCGGACAAAGTCATTGCAATTATCTTCTCAGCCGCATTAGCTGTACAGAAAACTTAAAGGAAATCTCCACAGATGAGTAAGCTTAAGAGCAAATAAAAAGTATAATGACTTAGAAAAATTGATGTGTATTGATTATCCAGGCCAAAAAAGAAGTAATAAACTTAATTAAAAATTTGAAGAACACATGTGCAACGAATGTGAATTGAAGTACAGACGCAGCTTATTAAAAATAAACCAAAGAAAATACAGCACAAGCCAATTTAAATTAATGAATGCAATGATACGTAAGAGGATTCGGCCAGACATTAAAAATTCAAGTAATATAACCAGCATAAAAAAAGTAATAAAAACGGACAAAAACAATAAAAACCAGCAGCACTTTCTATGACAGACGAAATAATTGGAATATTTTTTTTTGCAAAAGAAAACACAACTATTAAGCATGAGCCAGTATGGCTAAACAAAGAATATAGGGAGTACTTACTGAGCTATTAATAGAATTAAATGACATAATAACGAGCGCACTTAATGATGGCTTAATGATGGTAATCTAGCAGTAGTTCTAGCAGATTAGCAGAAAGCATATTACACGGCCCTCAAAATATTTTATTAAGAACGTGTAAAAAAATATAAATAAGAGAAAAGTTTACATTACAGTAACGAGTTATTTAGATTATAGAAAAATACCAATACAACCACAAGGAGTAAATAGTAGCACAATCGACACAAAATTTGCAGTTCCACAACGATCTGTATTTGGTCCATTCCTTTACTTAAGGTGCACAAGAAAAATCCCACATAACCTTAAAAAACAAAAATTCTATTAATTGCAGATAATACACTAATATTCTTAATGCATTATCACTATGAAAAAATGTACAAAAAGACTTTAATTTACTGAATGGCTGGTTTGTTGAAAATGAGTTATTTATTAGTAAGTATAAGGACATTTGTTAAAATAGATATAAATGTACCAAAAATGAAATTAAAAAACATTATGGAAATTGAACAAATTTTATTTAGATGGAATACATACAAAAGAATACTGCAACAAAGAAGGTATGTAACTGTAAAAAAAAATTAACGCAATATACAAAGGTGTTGAAATACATACAAAGTGGAATTTTAAGGCACACATAATTAAATTAGTAACAAGGATAGGTATTGCATACCATGTATAAACTATGTAACCTATTAGAAGAAATAGGAAAATATTGTACGAAGGCTGGATTGCAAGTTTTCTGAGATATGGTATAGTACTATATGGATTAGCATGAAATTAACTAATAGAAAGATTACAAAAAAATATAAAATGAAGCAATGAAATTGTAATTTGGATACAAAAGCGAAGAACTAATGACCTATATAAAGTAAATAAAACGGTGAAAATCGTGAAACTTAAATACTACATTACACTGGCAAAAAATTACCATGAAAATAATTTCAATTTAAACAAAAAAGACAAGAATTTATATTGAAGACTAATAAAGAAACATTCACACTACCAAGATGGAAAACTGTATACGGTAAAAGGAACAAAACCTGGTACATACCAAAACTTTATCACGAATTACCAAAAGAGATGATGTAGTACCAAAACTTCAAATATCTAAAAATAGAACTTAAAGAAATGTTAGTAAGAGATATTTAGAATTAAATTGTTGTAACTACTGATAAAATAATCAAATCAACTAAATGTTTGATATCATCATGAAGTACATAACTCGTATGCAATGTAATTTGAGAACTCTGCACTCTGAGTGCACGTGACCACGACTGCCACAACAATAGCAAATCAGACCTTTCTTAGATTTACGGCGTATTGTTTCCTCAAGTTTAAAGGATGTAGAACCCTGAAAAGTGGCTAAATTTAATTCTACTCTATCATGTGCAAGAGCAGTACCGCAGGCCTTTCAGATTATAACCCCTTTTGGATCCAGTCATTAGTTCACGTTGTGTTTGGACATTCCTAAGACCAGCCACAAACTGGTCACACAAAGCGTCTGTAAGGTATGTGCCATAATCACAATTTAAAGTTGATCGTTTCAATTTACTAATACATGAGGCAATACTCTCACCTGGAGCCTGGTCCATCTTTTGAACACCTGCCCTCTCCACGATGAATTTAGAGACTGGGTCCAAGTTAGATTTCAACAAGAAATCAATGTCATCCAGACTTTTTTCAACTGGTGTGTTTGGAGAGCACCGGTTGCGCAAAAGAGCACGCATCTTTTTGCCAACACTCACGAGTAAAATCTGTACCTGTGTATCATCCGAGACGTGAAAAGCAGTGAAATGCAAATTTGCACGTTCATAGTATATTGATCAGGATCAGGCCCAAATCAGACTCTTAGAATTTTTTGTGCAACTGGATCAGGCTTATAAATCATACTCTAACTCCCAGAAGGTACGTTTTTTTTTTTTTTGCATTCACAAATGCCAAAAAAAGAAAAGAAAATGCGCAACCTCTTACTTTTAACATTTAAATATTTACTTTAAAGCTTTGAAAAACACACTTGCAGGTGCCCATAACCTTTTAAAGTACATCAAAACCCCTGCAAATAGGTATGCTAAATAAATATCACCCCACATGAACCGGTTATTTTTTAACAATTGGTTAGTCATTTAAACATAACTCAACGCTACTATGGTTGCATTGATACAACGTTAAACATTCTTCAACGTTTCACTTTAAATCCTTACGAAATACAAGATTTTAACATCCAGAATTAGATAACTTCAAACTGCTAATAAAATAATAGGACTCTTACTACTTCACAGCAAGTGAACCCAAACTAATATTTTCCCTTTGACAAAATTTCATTAATGCTTCAACTCTCCCTCTGAAAGTAATTTTTTGAACAAACTATAATGGCAGACACTCCAAATCAATACCTTATTCCGAAACTTTGTGAAAGTCCGCACCATACAACATTTTCTGCCCGGTATTATCATCACGGTTTTATGATGTGGGTTCTAACGGCAGACGCATAATCCTTCAACCCCAAGTTGAAATTTAGTACCGTGGGTTACCAACCTACCTGTTAACCATTTGTATGGAAAAATGATTCCCCAAATCCTCTGAGGGGGTTGTCAACAACAGTCCTCGACGGCAGAGAATGGGAGGCACTGTGCTGACAGCATTATTTAGTCACCAGCACACAGGAAACCAAGTAAATTTCGAAATTATAATCAAAACATGGTGCCTAAAACCTGTATCATTTCAGGGCAAACCACGTCAAGTTTTAGTCAAAGTTATTTTACGCAGCCTAGTCACCACTTGAAGTGTGTGTGGGTAAGATCATCCATAAAAAAATGTGCCTGCCAAAGTTACTGTACCTACGCATGTGCAGGTTGGGGTGAAGTACGGCACTGTTCTTCCAGTGCACATACCTTTTATTAATAAGGGAAGGAATTATTCACACTAGCATGATTGAACACTGACCAATGCATCATGGTGGTATGAAGGCGGCACCACCTACTTTATGGTTAATATGGTTGAAATTGGATTAGTTTATTTCTGCTGTTACACAGGGTGCACTATATATTTCTAAATCCTAAAAACTCTTAATCCCAAATCAAGCAATTTTATTCTTTAATTTGTAGAGGACTTCAGTGAAATGATGAGATGCATTGATAATTGATCCATTAGCTTTTTGTATGTATGCAAATAGGAGCAAAATAAAAAAAAAAGCAAGTTTGTATTTTTTCCCCAATACGAAGCCCAGGGTCGGACTGGGCCGTGTGCCCGTCTGCCAATGGCAGATGCGCCCTTGAGAATCGGCGTCCTGGCACTCTAAAATCTTTTTTTTTATTATTAATATTAAAACATTTTTAATATAAGCTTTTTTTTTTATTTTCCTTTTATATTAGTAGAAAAAGATCGAAAAATGCAGCGGACAGTCCGGAACTAAAATGTTAGTATTGCAGTACACATCACATCGGTCGAATCAAATAGATACATTTACAGCATAAATGACGAAATATTTTCCCAAGCCGAAACTTTCGCGTCTTTGCTTAACTGTGCCGTTTTAACTTGTTAGTACAGTTTTTTTTAGCGTACCTAAAAACCTTTTACTTCCTGAAATTATTTTGTGTCATCTTTATTACATTATAAACCAAAGTCTCATAGCAGAAATGAAGCAACCGCAACGACCCCCGGAAGGGGAACAATGAAAACGTGCGAGTGTGTCAATTCTTTGGTTTGAAGGTGAAACTGGGACGTTGTTGCCCTGAAAAGCAGTTGAAATTGGCACATTTTATTTATTTTATTTATTTATATAGAATGCCTTGGCTCAAAGCCATGCGCTCTCGTATAGAACTACTTACACCTACTTAAAACTACAGAACTATAACTTCAGATAAACAGCAGGACAGTGATACCATGTCAACAGAAAGTAGGGATGGAGATTGAAACACAGACACCAACAAAACAAACGAACGTGAACACGCCTACAGGGCAACTAGATCCGTGCTCCCCGTTGCCTGCAAAAGACTAC
>JAHWFP010163967.1:0-11147 GCA_023313725.1 Lithobius niger
TGCGATTAAGTTAGCGAATGTTTTGGTGTGTTGATATCACTCCTTTGCAGGGCCGAACCATTCGGAACTTGGCGACCCCTTTTACCAGTTCTGGTTTTTGATATGATATCACTCCTTTTTTTTTAAATTGTGTATTGACTCAACTCCACTACCGTGCAGATGAGTAATAAAGTGCCACGTTAACAAGAAATTGGTTTTCAACAATTTGCTACTACCTTTTGCCTATAGGCCGAACCATTCTCAACTTAGTCACCTCTTTATTGGTTTTTGGTTTGGTTCTAATTTTGTTGTAATTTGTTGTATTTATTAGTTTTGGTGTGTTGATATCACTCTTTTGAAGGACCGAACCACTCTCAACTTGGTGGCCTCCTTACCAGTTTTTGTTGCTTTGTTTTTACACTTAGTTTATTTTTCGTGAATTGGACGTGAATACAATTTCTTTGTAACGTTGTGTAGATTTATCGTGATACACTAGTGTGTGCCTAGGCACACGTTCTCATTGTTGGAACTTTGGCCGTCCAATGAGAGACGATGCCGACAATACTAACAATGGTTATAACAATAATTTCGTACTTACGCGCCCTCCCACGCCATCCCTGTTACTTCCCCAGGCTCCAAACCATAAAAGGTACGCAGTTCGTATTGTACTGCACCCATTCGTCCAGTTTCATAGGTGGAAGCCTTCCCGTTATCTCGGAATCGATGAATAATCACCCTATGGGATTTAATATGGGAATGAGCGGAAGCTAGGTAGAAACATATGTTCAACGTTATTGAGGGGCAGATTTTGCATTGAAAGCAGCATAGCTGGCATTCAAACACGAGTTAATTTTTGTCAGGTGGGATATTGCTCTCGACTTCAACACAATTTAAGCTTTTGTATCGCATTATTATTTTTCCCCAAGTACCTGAAATGGGCCCAATTATGCTTCAAGATATAAGACACTGACTCTATGGCGTCGCGCTACAATGGTTTACAACCTCAACAATTGAATTGATGTGATGTTTGTTGTGATGTTTGTTGCCTAACTTGGCGCGACACACTAGCGTGTGTCTAGATAAAAGACCTTGGAATCATTATTGACAATGAACTGAAACTTTAGCATTCCCGATTGGTTTACACCCCTCAACCTTTCGCATTGCCGACCAGTTTACATCCCTCCAAACATTAGCATTCCCGATTGGTTTACACCCCCCCTCCCACCAACCTTTAGCATCCCCGACGTCCCTGTATGTTGGTACAAAGCCGTTGGGGTGCGATGTGATGTGATGCTATCGGCAAGATCTAAAACTATTCTGGAAACTTACGCCAGAGTTTACCCTATATGATTATTTTTAAGAGTGGCTCGTTACCCAGGCACGTTTTGTGATTCAGTCCTGCCTCCTCATCCCCTCCCCAACTCCCGATGGTTTTGCGAATAATCTGATGATTTTTCTTTTGCCTCCCCCCCCTCCCCCCACACACAAAAAAAAATCCGGTGTTACCTGGTTTTAGGGGCATCCCAATAATCTAAAATATTTATTATTTTTTTTTTGCTATTTATCCACTACTGCATTATCACTGCATTACCACACAATGAATATTATTTACGGCTTTCATCATGAGGGGCCCTTAGTCCATGTTTGCAGTCCTGCCAGATGTAGTACCAAGGGGCCCTGAAGGGTCGGTTCATCTGAGCGGCCAGGTTGCGTGGCCAGTGGTTGTGGCGGCCAAAAAACACAGCGACGTACCGCGCGGCCACGTCCGTTTTTCATTGATAATTCTCTTTCACGTGGTAAAACATGAACCCGGAACAAGTATGGTCGCCCTGTGGCCGCTTGCACGCCGCCCGGGATCCCAATGGTCGTGGTGACAGGCTGGCAGCTGCGGCCAAGTGCGCGTTACTACATACACCGTAAGCATTCTCGTTGGCCGCAACGACCTGGCCGCGCGGCTCGGCCGCTATGTGCACAGGGGCCCTTAGGGCTCGAACGCGTTAGGCCACTTGGACGTGCGACCAGGTTGCTGCGGCTAGGTCACCTAGTGCGTTCAAGCCCTTAACCTGGGAGTCTCAGCTTCCCTGCACGACACCATGTATTCTTCCACCTTGACAGTACAATCATGTTTGTAGATCATAAGCAGTGACTATCCCACACAGCGTTAATCACTTTTCGTAAAGTGTAGAAGAAACGTAATATTTATAATTTGCTACGCATATAATTGAGCTATGATGATCGCAGTTACTTGGCCGAGCGAGAGGAGCTACAATACATTATGTTTTCCGTTATGTAACTAAAACTTAATTCAGAATATTTTCGTAACCAATTCGCGTGTATGAATTCTGCCCTGTGCTCCACTTGTATGATTTTTTTCCCAGTGCTCTGCGAACGAATCCTGCGCCTACATTCGCTTTCGCATCTGGATAGCTCTGCCACCACGAGCGAGACTAGGTGTACAAATTATAAAAGAAACGAATACGTTGTTTCACAACGTGTGAAATTGGTTAATGAGGTTTTTATATTTCGTAATTATTATTTTCTGCTTTTTTCACCTAAAAGAACTTCATGGGGGTTCATTGGCAAATGGCTCTGTGCTGTTCGTGTAGTAATCGGGGGCGATAGTTCGGGCTCTCTTATTGCCGCTACTAAAAAAGGCGCAGCCATCTAACGGAAAACACGAATATGTACGAAAATATTTCGGATAGGAATTTTATCTTCGATCTTACGCATTCATGAAATCTCAACCAAATTAGAACAAAATTGGGAGCGTTATCATGTCCCAAACAGACACGTACTCACAGAGACACATACACACAAACATAAACCCACAGAAACAGACACACGAAATCCAACTTCAGTCGAGTATTCTGCCACGTTCGTTTCCCTCGCTCGGCCAATAAATTAATACGTAACTGTTTCATACGACACTTCTATTGATTTCGGTGGCCCACACTGCCTGCCGTTCATTGCGCGGTTTACAGTACATTTGTGTCATTTTTAGCACATCAAAGAGGTAAGGGGCGAGGACCGTAATCTGATGCTTATCGAGCGTTTTTTCCTTGCAGCGGCTGCAGAAGTTTGCTAAATGCCTGCGTCACGCTAACGTCACTAGCACTAGATGACCGAAAGAAACAGCCCTCTGGCAGACTAGTACACAGAGAGCTATCAAACTGACCACCCAAAAAAAAAAAAAAAAAATGACCGCCGCCTTCTCTGTGCGATTGCTGTAACCATTCAAATCGCTGAAAAAAATGTCATCGACTGTAGGTTATTGGCAATCGAAATAAATCAGTGCAACTTTACAGTTGCGCATTTATTACTTTACATACCTGCAGCTTTGTGAGTTCAGTTAAATCCACGATGACTACAAAAACACGACCGCATTTACTACAGATGAATGACATTTCTTATCGATGGAAAGCAGCCATCTTGTTGCAGCAGCAGAGCTAGCACCTTTTTTTGTGGCTGCTGGGGGTAGTAACTCGAGCAGTTCCAAGGCCCGCTGAGATAGTAGCTGTGCTCCACTCCACTACACTCCCTCTATACACTCTCTCTTGAGGAGTGGAGCACAGCTACTATCTCAGCGGGCCTTGAGCAGTTCATGCAGTCGCAAAGTAATTTCACAGAAGGGCCTTGCCAGGGACCTTCTACTATCTACCGGGTCGGTTCACTCAATTGAACGCGTCTGAGCTATAGCTAAGCTATTGCCCGTGGTAAAGTACACACGAGCGATCAGTTGATGACGTTTTTGCTCCCAAACCAATCCTCGAAGCAGATGACGCTTGGTTTTTTGAAACCAACAAAAAAGTATGTTTCAACTAGCCAGTAGTTTTTAACGAAATTAATGAATGATTATGATCGCTCAATCTTTACTGAATATTAAAATATACATTATTAAAACAAAACGACAAATTCTTACCAGATTACCCAAGACAATAGAGTAGCTGACGTCGTTGCGTCGAAACCAAAACAATGGCGTACTTGCTTTTACGATGATCGCTTGTGACGGTGCTCTCCCACTGATAACAAACGTTGCAATTTTCAATCGCATTGTCGATTGTACTGGTAGGTTAATGCAATTTATTTTATTTTATTTTATTTATCCAGGGAGCTTGGACCCGCAGTCATGCGCTCCCTACTAAAATCAATACACCAGCATACTATACACCAAAGTACCATCACCATTACATACTCATTATACACCAATGTACCATTACGAACGCATTACCATTACACACACTAGTGTACCATTACATACACTTAGTCAAACCAATTCACCTAGCCCACAGCTCAGCTACAGCTCAGCAACCACAGCCGAAGGAGTAGGAGAAGGAGAGAGGGGCCAAGCCAATTCGGTCATAGTCTGACACCCATCTCTTTTACAAAGCGAACAACCCTTCGCAGCAGAAGCACTGTGGCCCTAGAGCAGGACAGGAGGCTGGCAAGTGTTGGCTGAGTCGGCAGGCCCACACATAACGCTCTGCGATGCTTCTCATAAATTTTGCACTCGAGCAGAAAATGATCACGCATGAGGGGAACCAAGCAGATTCTGCAGAGGGGGCTTCCACCCACCCTAAACGAAACTGGTGAGCACGCAGGAGGGTGTGCCCAGTACGCAGACGGGACAGAATCTGTGCATCCACTCTCGTGAAGGTTTCCAAGCCGGATGTCTGGGAACAGGTGGCGTGTACCTCAAACAGGTGCCTCCCAGTTTCAGCACAGCTCCTCTCATCTTCCAGACCTTCAGAAATCAGAAGCCATTACACCACGCTGTGACTTAGGCGACCACACAATCCACATGGTATCAACAACCTCAACCAGAGCCATCCTGGCTAGACCATCGGCTTGTTCATTGCCTGCATGGCCAGCATGGCCCCGTACCCTCCTAAAGGCAAGAACGCCACATGAAAGTGCCATCCACAGCTTCTTTCAAATTCAGAAGATCAAGGGGGCAACCATATATAAAGAAGCCACAGCTTTACGCAGAGTTGCCAAAGCAGGCATAGAGTCAGTACAGATCACAGCCGCTGGGAGCGCCAGCTCAAGAATCTCATCAATGGCTACGGATATTGCGCAGAACTCGCACATGGTGCTAGATGACACATGAGACAGCCGGAATGCACGCGCTACCTTAAGAGTCGAGATAGCTACACCTGCCCCGCCAGCACCAGAACCAGGGATGAAGAAGGCATCGCAGCACACCTCACACAACCCTGCACCAATACCTTCTTCACATGCCTCCTCAGAACGCACTGGCAACAAGCAAGGGCACCACACCCATGGACTGAACGGGCACACTACCGAGACCTCACAAGGAGAGAGGGAAACCATTTCTGCCAAGAGGGTGGAGGCAAGACCAGGAGCTCCCCACATAGCACGGGCAGTATGACTAACCTCCAGATAGTCTAAAAGGACCCTCCCTACGACATCTTGCCCACCCCGACTTACATTTCTCAAACTCAGGGTCACCAGCAGCTCCCTAGCACGCACACACAACGGCGGCTCACCACATTCTGCCCACAGCGCCCGCATCGGCGTGGTAACAAGACAACCAGTGACAGTACGAAGGCAGTCATTGATCACAACCTGAAGGGATTACAAGTGACACTGATAAGGGCTCAGCATGGGTAGATGGTAATCTATCACAGGCTGTATAAAAGACCAAAAGGCAGACAGGAGCGATCCTCTCGTAACCCCTTCAATCCTGGCCAGCCTTTTCAGAATCGACACGCGAGAGCGCAGCTTGCTCTTCAGCCATTTAGTATGAATGACTCACTCCAAACGAGCATCAAATTTAGCCCCTAAATATTTAACCACGGAAAGTGGAAAAATCTATATACCGTCAACAGTTACCATCACTGGAGCACCCTGCTGCTTCATAGTCCTGGAAAACACGCTCAAAAATTATCCTCAAGTTTGACAAGAATGATATCGGTTGGTAATTCAACAGCCTGGACCTGGGTAAGCCCGCCTTATGTACAGGCACTGTCACTGTGAAAAGCCAAGACTCTGGGATTTCGGAGCCATCGAGGATGGACTGAGAATGCCCAACACATCTTTCTACTCCCTCCTCAGACAAGGTGCGCGACGAAGAGTAACGAAGCCCTTCTAGCCCCGGAGCACTGCCGTCTTTGCAATTTGCCAAAGCCGCCCAGAACTCCACTGGGTCCCACGGCAAGTCAGTGGGAGAACTGTCAATCGCAGGTGCAGTAGGGACTGTCAAGGTAGGAGGAGGCACACCACCAGGAAGAGCATACACACTAGCAAAATGCCGATTAAACGCTTCAGCAATAGCATTCCCACACAACACAGCCTGATCAGTGCCATCCATATCGTATACCCACGTCTCCGCAGTACGTTTGATGATGAGTACTCGTTCGTTTGTTAGTCCAATTTTGTGTCGATTTATCAGCAAATCAAATGCCAATGAGACGCAAGAATCAGTAAAATGGAGCGAAATGGGAGCAGAGGCGACAGACGCGTTTGATGCAGCTCCCAAAATCTCGCACGGTTTCTCGCGGTGAAGCGTTATAGTAAGTGGGCCCACACTATCACGGCTACGTATAATCCAAGCTCCCTGGGCCTTGCTAGCGCATAGCACGAAGACCGCAGTAGCACAGACAACATGGCGCTGGAAATCGGAGCTTAATCGGCCCACATTGGAGTTCAAAGATGCCGGCAAATAAACATTGCGCTGTCGCAGACGGCCAAAACAATTCGTGTTATTTTTTACAAACCGCGTATGAAAAATCTTAGTTAATACAATTTACCTTCACGAAATTCGCGCTCCCTCGTTCTCCTTGTTGTTGTTTGAAGGGCATTTTTAAGCTGCGTGATCGCAACGTACGGTGGTTTATTGGGACCATGTGAGAAGGGACACACAAAACTTTTATGAAATCGGAACAAGGCGCTGGCGCTGGCACTGGCGCATTTTACTATACTATATCGTCACAGGTAGCAGTGTGTCTTATCCGGTGTTAGAACAAAAAACACAAAAAAGTTGTGTTTTTCTGAATGAGTCACCCTTGTAACAACACACGTTTTCACCTGTTTGTTTGTTCCCGTCGTTTGTCCTTTCATCCTGCTTGTCCCCCTAGTTGATGATGACGTCAGTAAATAACTCAACTGATTGTTGCTGCCCGTGGGAGTACGCTGTGAGTATATTGCTCTAAGGTGGCTGCATGGATGCATTTAACACAACACGAAACAAGGAAAAGAGACGCGTCCGCTACATCCCAGCACTGCAAATTGCAGCTAAATTGTTGGGAAAAGAAACAACATTTAGAGAGCTGCTTTACAACTGCGAGGAAAAGAAACACACGGTTAGCACTACTGTCTCGTGCGCAAGAGGTCCCTCGAGCCTGACCTCAACCTTCCATGGTATTTTCGAGAAGAGAAGGTCCATTTGACTCCTTGTGCTCATGTCGATTGCAGCATGTAAAAGATCCTAAAAGGTTCCGACTGGAATTAACTAGAAAAATTTGTCCCTCTCGCCTTTTTGGCTCCTTGGCTTTGGCAGGGTGTGCCACATACCTCCGAATGACGAAATAAAGTTCTTTTAAACCTCACTGTTCGCTAATTTTTTAGTTTCATTATAGTCGAATTAGACTCTTATGCGAACGGTTTGTCTGTCGGTCTGGATGTCAGGGTGTCAGTCTGTGTGTTCGCGCTATTACGTTTTAACGAATTATCGGATTTCTGTCAAATTTTGCACACACATTCTATGGCACAATTCTAGGTCAAAGTTCGAAAATAGGTCGAATCCGTTGGGGAAATCCTCCACTAGAAATAATCAAAGATTTTTGTTCGCAGCAAACGTACGAGGTTCGTTATTTTTTCTTCAGCCGACTGACGTCATCCATCCACGACCAATTACTGGGAACTATGTAGCCTTCGTCAGCGGCTGATGTCACCACCAACCGACCAATGACTGGTAACTTGCTGAAATTATTCCACAGATCACTAACGTAAGCACGCAGCCCCACTGATGTGTACGATCCTGTCGTTCGACCCATGTCAGCCTCTTTCTCCACCCTGATGTCAGTCGTGCCGTGTGGCAACATCGCCATCGGATAAATGAAATATTCAAAACGCCGTGACCAAACGGTTTGGAGGCCTCCCGTTTCATAAAACAGCCAAACGGTTCTGAATATTTTTTATGTTGATTCAGTTCACTAGTGTCCTAATTAAACCTACAGTTTTAAAAATGAAATCGATAGAAGAATCGTGTTGGGCTCGTCTTTAAATGAGAGGTGTGCGCCGCCATACCATGCCATCCCATCGCATCTGATCAAAAACTACAATGGCAAGAGGCCACTGGTTTTACGGTTGCATACGCGTCGTGGAACCGCGGCTAAGAAGTCATTTGGGTTTTTGGATTGTATATTCTTTAATTATTCACTGGTGTTAGACAATTAGTATAGCCATATCGATTGCTGTATTCGCAAGACAAAACAAATCGACTCTCACTATAATTGGTTTAAACAGGCTTATTACTTTTCCCAACTTTATGTATTTTAAACATAAAATACATAAAGTGGTCATCGTGGCTGAGCTGTGAGAGAGCTCAGCCTGGTTGCTGGAGGTTTGCGGATCTGGTCGAACCCCTGGAAAGGGGACCTTGGCAAAGTCCCCACCAGGACTGCCGGCCAGGGTAGCGTGAGAGGCTACCATGCTCCTTCAGCGGCTATGGGATGTATTCTGGCAAATTCTGAACAATCTTTCGGCCCCGACGATGATTGGAGGTTTCCCGGGTCGAATCCCTGGGCTGGCACCTCCCTTTACCAGATTTCTTCTTCTCTAAAAAAATCTGGTAATGTTCAAAATTGAGCCGGTTCAGCCATACAAGCATTGATTGCTTCGGCTGACATAAGGCTTGTCAAAATTTAATTATAAAAAAAAAAAAAAAAAAAAAAAAAAACCAGCTCATCGCTAACTAAGAAACGTTACCTTTTGTTCTAATGCTATCGAACTGGGTATACTCGCACAGTGGGAAGAGGTATTTTTCTTCTTTGCAACAATATCGTCAACGTTCGTGACCTCTATATTGGACTCATTTGCGCAAGTGCCGAATGTGCACGTGATCTGGCCACCCAATTTGTCTTATCTTTGTTGTACAACTTTTATCTGCCTCCATCTCTCCGCTATTTTTCTTCCATTATCTCCGTCATTACTACTGCCTCTCATCATCTGAATGCCATTAGTTTTGCCAGATAAAACACAGCACAGCGACACCAAGTTTTACCAAATACTCTTTCCCCGCCATTAGGAGAACGTCGGCCGCCGGCCGCCATCTTGGAAACGGGGGGTACGGGCAACACCATCTAGCGTTAAATTTGGGCAAGTGGAGGGAGATAGAGACGTATGTACAATTTCACTAGAGGCGACTCGTTTAGCTTAGAAGAAATTAGCAGTGCTAATGATGATGGAACTGGAGAAAGGATAGACGATGCTTGTGGGGTTGGGGATGGGAAAACGAAAATGAGGGAGAGAGGGGGAAAAGGGATAAGGGTAGTCGGAATGGGCCCCCCCCCCCCCCTGGAAGTCGAGGGCGAGTTGTCCCCGCTGGCCTCGCCGCTTCTGCCCAATTAGTGCAGAATATCAGCGGAGCCTGGAGCAAAATCTGGCCAACAATAAATTTAATTTAATCGCATTAGAAGCTAGGGTACATTGGGAGAGAGAGAGAGAGAGAGAAATAACAAGAACGCTTATCGCGCAAAAGCCGCATTCCAGCTATTAATGAAGACTTTCTCTTTCCCGGCACGTAGTTTCCAAATCTGCCTATTTTTTCCCCGCTGTTTTCTCGCTTTTCTTATTTGTTTTTTTTTTTATTTTTCATCTTAGCCTACTTAAGGATTGAAAATAGTAGTGGATGAAGTTGGAAAGTTCGGCGCGAAGTTTTAACAAGAATATACAACAGTTGTAAGATCATTGTATGTTTACAGAACTTTGTTACTATCCGCGTAAAAACGAGCTATATCGAGCAAATCGATTGTCCATTATTCACGTTACGAGGAACGAAGTTACAATGCAGGCTAACCAACCAAAAGTTAACACTGAAAAAAATGCTTAAGCCTAGTTTATGTCTTGGTGCCGAAATTTTACAACCTTTTACCTAAAATTGTCAAGAAGGCAAGCAATTTTAGAACGTCTAAGACGTAAACGTGTGATTGGTAAACGTTTACTTTGATGATACGAAATCTTTTTTATTTTAAATAATGAGCTAATTATTGACGTTTTTGTTCTATTGTTAACCTTGTATAGTTTATTCGTTTTTATATCCCTGTTCTCTTATGAACCTATTGTACTTCCTGTTTACTATCTTTCCATATTGTAGTACAAATGGTGTTCTTCCGAATTGACGTATTTTTAATTCCCTCACACCGAGCCTGTGCTCTTGTGAGTTGCTGTTCCATTTTAAATTTGAATAAACTTACTTGCTTACTTAGGGACCGATCATTATTTATGGACGGAGGGGGGGGGGGAGCCGCAGGAAATGAAAATGTGTCCAAGAAATTTTCGATGACACCCCCTTCGAGACCCTGAAAGAAATTTTGACCCCCTCCCCCCCGCTCAAGGTCGAAAAGTAATGCCTTCCTCCCCCCTCCCCCAAATGTATTTTTCGTATACCTATTGAGACTGTCTGCAGATGATTTCCTGTAGCCAAGGATTAGTGCTGTACCCAAATTAAGTCAGTTGCTCTCCACACCAACAGTTATATAGGCTACCATAAGTTGTAAGGAAAAACGTGTCTCGTTTTTTAACGAAAAGACATGTTGGGTTAAAAATGTTCTATAAAATGTTCCTTACACCCATCTCTCGTCGAGACTCATATAACAATAAGCATGATGAACACGATGGTTGCTTGTATGCCCACACCTGTTACATGGACAGCAGCTGAAAGACAGAAGAAGCCAAGAAACCAGACGCCGAGGTTTTTCTACAAAGTTCTTTGTAAAAGCTATACTTGCAGCAATGGTATTAATACCTTCAAAACCTTGTAAACACTCACATCATGGCCGCCAGAAGGTGAGGCGTCATAGAAATTTTAACTGCTGAAAGTACCACATTTTGAAGTCCAAAAATGACTTTTCATCCAGTTGGTCAGGTGTGTTTTTGATTCCCTTCCCCCCTCTTGATGGGACCTGAGAGAGTTCTGGGCGGGGGGG
>JAHWFP010163969.1:0-16699 GCA_023313725.1 Lithobius niger
TGCATGCTTTCTAAACCTTTACTTTCCGCCTTTATTTATGATACTACAGAAGATGAATACGCATGGCACCCCAGCACTCCAACCAGATCATTTTAGGTCTCCCACCAAGGTGTCGAGTTGCGTGGGTGAGGGTTGGAAAGGGGACAACCGACTTATCGCCCTGTACAAAATCGCGTAATCGTCCCAGCGTTATTACGCCAGGAGCCAGTGAGACTGTGGACATAAGTGTCACCAAACCAACAAAAATAGGGGGGGGGGGGGGGAGGGATGGTAAAAATAATGTTTGCCAAATTTTATGACTGCTAAAGAAAAAAAAAGTTGCTTTGCACACACAACGTGTCAGTACATCTGTAGGAGACCTGCGTTGAACTCAACTGAACCAATCATTTCGGTAAAATTTAACTTATGCAAGTAAATTATTATTATTATTAGGCCTACAACTGAGTTCTGAAGATCTATGTGTTAGGAGGTCACTATCATTAAATTGGCGGCAGCCACTGTGCCGTGTAACTGCTGTATTTTTGGCCTTCAATAAATGCTCAAGTAATGTTTTAACTTGCAGCTGACTAGTGATTAAATTCTCCAAGTTACAGGCATTAAATCACGTCTGTTGAAACATCCCCCCCCCTTATCCTCGCCGTGATTTCAGGGTAACGACGGGGAGGAATGCTAGCGATCTCCGTATGTGACCTTCTTGCATTGTTAAACACTAGTTTTGAAGTCGGGGGCTCAGCAGATAATGCCCTGGATTGAATTAAATGAATGTTATTTTAGTGTAATTAATCTAGATTAACTCACTGTAAACTTTAGTGTCAACTACTAACCCAGTTATTGCGTTAAGTTTGAAATCTAAGGCATTCTATAGTTTGTCTTATGTTAATTTTATTGATGCATGACCCTTCTACAATTGCAATAATGATTTATTAATTTTTAACCTGCCCTTAAAGCATCTCACTTGAAGTTCTGTTTAAATGTATGTTAGATTTTTCGTACAAATCTAGGATGTTTTGGGGGTTAAATTACTCTTTACTTATGTCTACAAACATAATGAATTTTTTTCCTAACCGTCACTTCGACAGAGAACACGTTATGGAATTGTTTGAATTAAAGGATCATACTAGTTGTCCGCCGCGAAGTTGCATGGCGGCCACTAGCTTTTGATACTTTAACATAAACCAGAGTGAGCGGATTTCACGATGGAGGAACATCTTTGCGGCGAAAACAGTTTGAAAATTGTTGAAAGTGGACAGTGTTTGTGTCCTGACAAACAATAGTTGTATTTGAATTAAGTGCATAAACTGTTTCAGTGTAATAAAAGTACGTGAAAATAGTTTCCTTCAGCTGACTATTACTACTACCATATACTGGCTACTGACTAATTCCACTTATATAAAATAATTTATGAGACTGATATGAACGAAATTCGGTATTCAAGTCACTTTTAACTCCAATACGTGCCTTTTATGGTTTGACGTCTGGGGAGGCATTAGCTAAAAAGATTGCAATCATTTCTAATGATATTTTCATGTATGTCGGGAAAACGCCACCGGTGATTAAAATAACATCACTCTTTATTAGTTAACGAGTAGCAATGCAAATTGACTATCACAAATAATCGGCAACACCAAAGTTTTTGATACAATGGACGCACTATTTATTGTCGATGATTGTGGCTTTGAGCTGTACGCGTAAAAATCGATCAGGGTTACCGCACCTTCATAATAAAATCCAAAATCGGATAAAAAGCGAAAAAAAAACCCAACTGGGTACTGGCAACCAAAAAAAAATAATAAAAAAAATACACAAGTGATATCAGAAACTAAATCCACAAGGGTGAAAGAACCCACTAAGTTTCAGCCAATCAAAGTATTGATATCAGAACAAAAATGGCTGCCACCAAGTTGCTACATTTATAAACCTAATCCCACCGAGTATTAGTGATAGAGGCCCTAAAAGGGGATCGTGAATGCTTATTGCTTACCCATTGCCCTAAAAAGTAATTGCGAGACATTACCAAAGTAAACACGGGATTTATTCCCGTTTCAGGAACACAAAACGTTAAGGGTTACATTACCTACATTCTAATTATTTAGGTCTAAAAGTTAGGCCAACTTTCTCGGTCGGCAGCTAGTGAGGAAGTAACTTCAGGCGGAAAAACGTCACTTCCCTAGCAGCAGGTTCTAAGTTCTGGTTGTGAACATCTGCCCATGTGCAGATGTTTCCACATCCTGGCACTGAACTATTGGCCACTGCTGGCTGCTACCACAGTGGACCTTAAAAGTGCTCCTGTGTCTCCAACAAACTCCCCCTTGACACCAGTACCTAGTAGGCGAAGCGGACATGAAGTAGATTAGTCAAATGCACTTGACGCACACCAGTTTGTGGCTTCGTCAAGCAGTCCGCTATATTGTTCTGGGTTGGCACGTAGTGGACACTAATTCTTCCTGCATCCACCTTCTCTCTTACATGGTGATAGAGAATATCTATGTGCTTCGTCCTTGAACGTTCAACATAACTCACAGTATGTGCTCTGGCGCTTTGCGAGTCCGTGTAGACTGGTACTGCTGTCACATCTTCAGGCTTCAGCAATCCTGTTTCCTGAAGCAGTTCCTGTGTCCACAGACTTTCCTGTACAGCTTGGCTTATGGCTTTGTACTCGGATTCCATTGACGACAGACTTACGGAGCTTTTAAGGTTTGACTTCCATAAGAACGGTATCCCTCCATACGTCACGACGATTCCTGTCATTGATCTTCTATGGTCCAGATTGCTAGCATGACTTGCATCATCATAGACCTTGAGTCCACTGTCGTCTGGATCTACCACAAGGCTATAATCTCGGGTTCCTTTCAGGTAGAGGAGAACACGCTTGGCTGCTTGCCAGTCTGGCTTGGGAGCTGTTGCATGCTGTGCTAAAGTGTTTACTGCATACGAGATATCTGGTCTCGTTCCATTGGCTATGCAGGAGAGGAAGCCTACAAGTTCCCGCAGAGGAATCTTCTCCTTTCCTGATTGTAGTTCCTGAGCTTCTCCTGTTCTGAGTACAGCTGGTGTGACCACGGCACATGATTCATCCATCTTGAAACGCTCGAATACTTTGTCAATGTAGTGAGTCTGATTCAATGCTAGCTCTCCTGAATATGTTCTGAAAAACTTTATTCCTAATAGGAAGTTAATCGACCCCAGCGGCCTGATTTTAAAACTTGAAGTCAAGATCTTCTTGGCTAGTGCTCGCATCTTCGGTGTCGACGTCAAGGCAATTGTGTCATCACATACACAACGAGGATACATATTCCGTCACCTTCGATGATGACAAAAACGCAAGCATCTGTTTTGCATCTATACATGCCGTGCTTCGTCATTTCCTGTGCAAAGCAAATATTCCATTGGCGTCCACTTTGCTTTAGCCCGTAAAGGCTTCTAATGATGTGGCAGACTTTCTCTTCAAATCCAGGTACCTCAAATCCTTCTGGCTGACGCATAAAAATTTGCTCCTGGTCTCCCAAAAATCCATTAAGATATGCTGGTTGAATATCAAATTGGTCTATGTTGTAGCCTTTAAGTACCGCTGCTGTGACGAGGAGTCGTATAGTGGGTAGGCTGGCAGTTGGACTGTAAGTCTCGAAATATTCGACGCCATATTTTTGTGCGAAGCCCTTCGCTACCAGTCTTGCCTTATAACGCTCCACTTCCCCTGACGCATTCTTCTGAATCTTTAGGACCCATTTACTTCCTATGCAGTGTGCACCTGTCGGTAGGTCCACGAAGTCCCAGGTATGATTAGCCTCTAGTGCTCCATATTCATCATTAAGCGCGACTTTCCACAAGTCGGCATCAGGACCCGAGAGTGCCTCTTGAACTGTGTTGGGTTCAACTGGATTGGCAAGAAATAAGGCTAAATGTTCATTTATTTCAGGCTCAGTATCATTGAGTTGTCCATCTGGATGCTTATCCCCTCCCAACGGTAGCTGAGGAAAGAGTTCTGGAACGTTAATCTTTTGGGACTTGGCTCCGCTGCGAGTTAAAGGTGGTGACTTAAAAGGTTCAGGCTCAGATGACCTTGGAGGCTGAGCTCCTAAAATCGTAGACTCAATTCTCATAGGTTGGGTTGTTGACCTGGAAGTATCAGTGTCCTGGGATATAGGTCTAGGTTGTACCTCATTTGGGGCTACTGTCCTTGACGATCGAGCTCCTTGCTGTCCTTTGCTAGTGTCTGGAGTGTGCTGCAGTCGATTAACCACTGGAGTTGTTGACCCTGAAGGGCGGGCTCCATTACTACCGGGTGACTTGGGATGTCCTACTACTGACGTAGATGGCCCGGGGAGGTGGACTCCTCTTGTAGGTGATCCGGATTGTACAGTTGCTGGGGTAGTTCCCCCTGAACTAGGGGTCTCCATGGGCGGTTCCAGGGTCTCAAATACTGAATCGAGTAACTCCATCCGAGTTTCCTAGGTTTTCCATTTAAACATTGAGAACCCATTACGTCTTCTTGAAACGTGACGTGTCAGTTTACTATTATCACACGATTTTCAATGTCGTATAGTCTGTATGTACGGGAATCCAGATCATATCCCAGCATTATACACACAATTCCTCTTGGTTGCAACTTTGATTGTTTCTTGGGTGCTTTTAATGCAAAACACAAACAGCCTATGCTGCGAAAATATTCCACTGTTGGTTTATAGTCAAGATTAAACCATAACTGTCTTGGTGTAACTAACTTATTTCTTGTATTTGTGCAGTGATTTTTAATACATGCTGCTGTGTTTACCATTTCTGCCCAGCAGGCAACTTCGTTGAAACGAGGGTGCTTCTTACTAAGTTCATTATAGAAAGGTTAAGTCTCTCTGCTGTCCCATTCGAGCTAGGAGAGTAGGGGGGCTGTACTCGTGTTTAATGCCTCGTGCATTCATGTAGGACTCCATCTTGGAGTTCTGGTATTCAGAACCATGGTCACTGCGAAAAACTTTTAATTTGCAACCAGTTTGCGCTTCAGCCATCGTGACGTAATTTGTGAAGTGCCCATATAACTCATCTTTCGTTTTCATCAAAACAATGGTCACGTATCTCGAATAATCGTCAGTAAATGTTGCAAAGAATCTACTACCCGCTAGGGACGCTACTGGAAACGGGCTTACGCAGTCGCTGTAAACAATACCTAAGCGCTCACTAGCGCGTGTCTGATTGACAGTAGTAAAGGGCCTGCGCTTAGCGTTTGCTTCAAGGCAATTACTTCAAGCACTTTTCTTAAGCCTAAGTGAATTCTGTGTAGTGAAACCTCTTAGTGCTCTACTCTGGGCTATTTTTCTCAACGTTGAGAGAACAACGTGCATGAAGCGATTGTGCCACAAAAGAGTATTACCCGACAAAACATTTGCAGTAAGTACGTTTTGAGTGTTAGTACGTGTAATTAAAACTGGGGGCACCTGCCCTTCTTGCGCATTATTGTCCATTTTTGTGCTAGACTGTTTTGCAGGTTTAACGATGCTGAGTTGCGTTGTATATTGACACTTACCGGAATATCACTTTCATTTAACGGCCTAGTTGTATTTGCATAATTCAGACGTGGTATTTTAAACTTGAAAACTATAAATAAACCACATATGTATTGGGCGTTAAATATCCACGAGTTTGTTGGCTTGTGAAAAACTTCACACTTATTTTCATCAAATACCAGCTTAAAACAATTTGTCATTGCTTGCCCAACTGAAAATAAATTTACGTCAAACTCTGGTAAAAACAGAGCGTTTTTTAACGTTAGTAGACTTTTATTTATTTGTAGAGATACGCTGCCTGCTAGGTTAGTTTGAACTGTGTTCATTTTGGTGGCACACTTGACCGTCTCGGTCTATACCTGTTTTAGTTCATTAAACCAATTTCTGTTTGAAATGCAATGTTTTACTGTTCCAGAATCGAGTATTAGTGCGTCTTTCAGATTCCACCCACTATCAGAAGCTAATGCTTTTACCTGCTAGATCTTGCTATATGTTACGCAGCTTAGGTTAGTTTTCCCTCTTGCAGAATTACTCCGGCCACGCCCATTGGATCCTCTCCAGGATCGACGGGCATGAAAATTACCTCTCGACTTTTCTTGATGCTGCGCTTGATTTAGGTTAGGTTGAACAGGTAGGCGTTGATTAGGGTCTGAACTACACGTAGTGGCTCTATGTCCAATTCCTTGGCAACGCGAGCAGACTGTACTGGAAACGGCTTGTCCAGGACGTACGGGCCTTGCCAGGTTCGCTTGTGATTCTGCAAAAGTACGGGGATTAGTAAACACTTGATTTTTACTCTCGTACAAAATCAGCAAATGTTCCAAGTCAGCAGATTTTAATTTGTCACCCTTTTTTAGCGGTGCTAGGAAACTTGTTATCAGGGTATCAAACGAATTAGGCAAACCTAATATTACGTAGCATGCTTGTTCCTCGTCATCAAGCACTCGTCCAGTATCGCTGATCTGCTGAAAAATAGTGCCTAACGTACCCAAATATTCAGCCCCACTCATGGATTCCGTTTTTCTTAAGTTATGCAACTTTCTACGTAATGCAATATAGTTTAGCACATTTGACGGTTCTTACCTTGCCTTTAAATGGTCCCAGATACCCTTTGCAGTATCCAGTGTTTTCGGAATTTGAATTACCGTGACATCTATGGATAACATCAGTAAACCCATGGCTTTTTCATTGGCGGCTTCCCATTTTAACAAATCTGCCGCAACGGTTGGTTTTACCTTGCCTGTCATTAATAGCTCCCACGATCCTTGATGTCGCATTAACGCTTCAACTCTTGCTGACCAAGATCCGTAATTGTTGCCATCTAAAAGCTGTAAATATTGAATATTCACTGCCATCTTGCTGACGTCACACATTGCCATATTGTTAACTCTTGATCAAAACCCTTTTGCTTTCTTATCCTCGAAATCCTTTTAAAATTATACGGAAATAGCTTTTTACTTTTTTATGTGCTGTTATGGTTCAGCATGACTCCCTCTAAGTTTGCTGCCGTCTTTTCTGGCTTGCCGGCGAAAAAATCTTCTCCTTGAATGTGGCTCTTCTTTTTTTTGCACTACTTGGTAACGTCCGCTTTCGTCTTTTCAGTCTTGCTAAATTCGGTGAAGGTGAAAATCCTCGATGAGTAGCATACAAGATTTTCAAGAAACAAAAAATAAATTTCAAATAGTTAGTCTTTAAAACTTTAATCCCTGTTTGGGCCTATTCTTTTGAAATTTGAAAGACTGACGGTTTGGGGCAAATTTTTGGCTTGAATTATACTAAATTTGAGTAAGCTAGGTTTTATTTTGAAAACATTTTTCCGACGCTCTGGCTACCAATTGATAGAGGCCCTAAAAGGGGATCGTGAATGCTTATTGCTTACCCATTGCCCTAAAAAGTAATTGCGAGACATTACCAAAGTAAACACAGGATTTATTCCCGTTTCAGGAACACAAAACGTTAAGTGTTACATTACCTACATTCTAATTATTTAGGTCTAAAAGTTAGGCCAACCTTCTCGGTCGGCAGCTAGTGAGGAAGTAACTTCCAGGCGGAAGAACGTCACTTCCCTAGCGACATGTTCAAAGTTCTGGTTGTGAACATCTGCCCATGTGCAGATGTTTCCACATCCTGGCACTGAACTATTGGCCACTGCTGGCTGCTACCACAGTGGGCCTTAAGAGTGCTCTTCTGTCTCCAACAATTAGTTCCGACGTTAAATGAAAAACTTGGCCAATGATACGGGTTGTATCAGGTCAGGTTTGTAATTTAACCTTTGATCTAATACTCGGTGCGATTAGCTTAGCTACTGATCTAGCAACTCCGTGGCAAGCATTTTTGTTCTGTTATCACGACTTTGATTGTCTGAAACATGGCGGATTCTTCACCCTTGTGGGTTTTGTTTCTGATATAAACTACGATGCAGAAACACAGTTAGGATTTTGAAAACTCCAGCATAGCTTCACGTTGCTACCAGCTGTTGTAAGAGAGATGAGGGGAGTTGGTGAGATTGCCTTTTATTAAGACAACAAAAAAGATCAGGCCAAGAAAGTCAGAATCTCAATCTTCGTGCTCTTGACGTTACACGACGCTCTCCTGCAGGTCTGCGCTACAGCTCCAGAGCGTGCTTCGCCCACAGGGTATTTTAAAGCTGGATGACAGCGATGACAACCGCACATGAGCACAAAATCTGGCCAAGAAAGGTATCTTCATTGAGATGACTCCAGCTTAAATGCCCTGTGGGCAAAGCACACTCTGGAGCTGTAGTGTGGACCTGCAGGAGAGTGTCATGTGACGTCAAGAACACCTGGCTGTGAGATCCTGCTTTTTTTCGCCTGATCGTGTGTGAACGCATAGTCGTTCTCGCTGCGATCTGCTGTTGCCCAAGTTGAAACCACAATGCTGGAATAAAAGTCAAGTTCGCCGTCTTCCCTCATCTCTCTTACAAAAGCTAGTAGCAGTGTGAAGCTGTGCTGGAGTCGACAGCTACTCGATCGTGTCTCGCGAAACACATTGCAGACCAGACCTACAACTGTGGAGCGATGCCACCACTGGTCGTGCGCTTTACCGACTGCAGCTGCACTGCGGGTTGAGCTCGGCTCTTGACGACCTCCCATTGTGGACCATTGCGTCCAACTTGTGGGGCAGACTGCCTCTGTTCTGCCGGCCTTATACGAAGCAGAGAGGAGTAGTAGCCAGGTGGATGGGGGCTCTTCCGACACTTCACGGTATGCTATCTTTGGCTGGGGGGCGGGATTCGTTACGAAGGTTGTTGGATATTGCCAGGTTCTGCAAGTTCACGAGGACACTACTTTAGGTCGTACCCTGCTAGCAGTCCCACTTGTATTCTCTTGCCTGGGTCATTGGCACCATGGTCCCCTTCTGACATGATGTCGGAACAGTGGTGTTTTCAACGTCGTCCTTTGTGCTCAGTGATGGAGTGATTGGACTGCAAGTGCTCCGGTGGTGCCTCTGAAGTGCTTTAGTGGTACGGTGCTTCAATGCTTCAGTGCATGTGTGGTGCAATGTGGAGTGATATTGTTGAGGCTAATTCCGTGAAACGATCTACTACCAGTTTAACGCATAAACGTAAGAAGGCTACTGAATATAACTCACATTTAATTCGAGGCTATGTACAAAACGTTAGAAAAAAATACATATCAAATAGAGGGTTCAAAAAGGGCGATGTTGGTCCTTGCCTAGCGCCAGTCGAAGTGCAGATTTTTGCAGCCCTCACGGCTGTTACAAATCTCGGTAACCAAGGCAACCACCTCTTCAGCAACTTCCGTTACTGGGTTGCACAACATCTACCGGATCGGGGCTAACGGGTTGTCACCAATCCCAAACTTGCTCACACAAAACATCAGGAACTGGGACTTCCAAAAGTGATCATTAGCCCCTGTTGTCACACTAAGATTGCCTTATTGGCGATGGCCAATTTGGGACGTCTGAACAAATCCCCTCTGAAAACAGGGCTATTATCTGCAATGACAAAAACACATTAAATTAGTCAAAAAGTTGTGTCTGACTCCCGACTGTGGTTTTTTTTTGTCAGAATGTCAGAAGGGTTCAACTTTGTAGGCACATATTCAATGTTGACACTTTAGTCCTCATTTTTCTCGCGCACATGGTGATATATAATATCGATATGTTTGGTGCGACCCTTCTCTATGTAACTCACGGCGTGTGACCACGCACTCTGTGAGCTGGTGCTTAATCATTTGTTCGGCGAAACGGATACTCCATCTTCGGCCAGATTCTTTGAGCCCGTAGAGACTGCGTGTTATTTTTCAAACTTTGTCTTCATGTCCAGGCTCTTTAAAACCTTCTGGTTGGGCCATATAAATTTCTTCTCCGTCTCCCGAGGAGCCGTTCAAGTATGCGGATTTAACGTCGAATTGGTCCACAAAATACTTGTTCTGGACTGCTACGGCTAAGAGCAGACGTATGGTAGGTAGTCACGCGTGTAAGTTTCATAATATTCTGTACCATATTTTTTGTCAAATCCTTGGGTCACTAGCCTTCCTTTACAGCGTTCCACTTCACCTGTCTCTGTCTTTTTAATTTTCAGTACCCACTTGCTTCCTATAGTGCGGGCACTTGGAGGGAGGTCGACGAGTTCCCAAGCTCCGTTTCCTATAAGCGAACCATATTCATCATTCATAGCAATACGCCATTGATTCGCATCTGGGTTGGACATGGCTTCTTTCACATTTTTCGGCTCGTTCAGGGCAATGCGAGAATATAGTCTTCATCTTCAGTGGGCTCTTGCTGAGGAACGTCGGCAACAGCTGCATTACTGTGAATCTTCCCCTCTGACGAAGTTCCGTAGCTTAATTCAGATATGGTTACACCTTCACGTCTAGCTCTGGCTCTAGTAAGTCTTCCTTCTGGTACTTGAGCAGGTGTAGGTACTGGCTGTTCCATCGGCATGTGCTGCCTTGGGGTCTGCTGTACAGTCAGTGGAGTCCTAGGCCTTTGTCCAGTCACTGGAGTTTGGGGCCGATGGACTTGAATGGGGGTCGCTGCTGAACTTCCTGGAGCTTCATTGCCTGGGCTTTGAATTGAGTGGTGCGACCTGACCAGCCCCATCCTCTACAGACATTGGATTGTAGGAAAGATCAACAATGATCGAGTCTAAATCAATACCATATTTTTCTACATTGTTTTTGAACAGTCTTGATGCACCTAGTACTTCCTCTTGAAAATCAACATTTCTGCTTACTATTGTCTTGCTGTTATCAATGTCATAGAGCCTGTATGCACGTGATTGTTGGTCATACCCAAGCATTATACAGGGTACACCTCTTGCATCGAGTTTTGATAATTTTAGTGGTGGTTTTAAGGCAAAACACAAACACCTATTGCTTTAAAATATTTTATGGTTGGTTTAACTTTCGTATTTTCCCATATTTGCCTGGGAGTTTTATTACGATTCCTAACATTTGTGCAATGATTACGAATGAATACTGCTGTGTTCACCATTTCTCCCCAAAACTTTGAGGGAAGTTTTGTTTGCACTAACATTGCCCTAACAAGGTTGATGATGGTCAAGTTGAGCTGTTCCGAAATTCCATTGCTGGACGCTGAGTAGGGTGGTGAAAACTGATGCTTAATGCCATTTTGAAGCATGAATTCGGCCATCTTGGAGTTTTGATACTCTGTCTCATGATTAGACATAAAAGTCTTAATTTTACACCCTGTGGCAGCTTCAGCTTTCAATTTATATTCAACGAATTTATCAAAAATTTGACCTTTTGATTTCATGAACGCTACTTGCACAAAACGACTTCTACAATCATTGAATGTAACGAAGTAATGGGAACTTGCCATTGTTGGCGTCGGGAAGGGACCGACTACGTCAGAGTATACTAAACTAAGTCTTTCAACAATAGGATTGGATGCAACAGTCTTAAATGGTTTTGTTTTGCTATTTCCTTGGAGACAAGTAGAACATGCGTTATTTTTTGGCTTAATGGCGGATTGCCTAGAAAAACCACTTAGTGCTCTTGACTTTGCAATCTTTTTTAAGGTGAGTGGGGAGACGTGAATAAATCTTCTGTGCCATAATTCAGTTTACTTATTCATTTGAGAACTATTTTGGCATTTTACAGGCATTTCTTTGCTTATTCTGGATTTTCGATAAAACTAGCACATGATCTTGATTTAAGTCTTGGACTTGGTTAGTTGTGGTACGGAAATCTTCATCTAAATTTTTGCCGTGTAATTGCTGGATATTTGAAAAGCTATTCATCTTTTGACTTAAGTCTGCCATATTTAAATAATATAACTGTACACTTCTTAGGCTTTACGAGTTTTCTTTCTTTCTAGGTACACGGTCCTATGTCAACTAGCTCTATTGCAATCCCTTTAAATTATTTCTGGCGGAATTACTACGTTTTTTCAATGTATGAACACTGACATTTAAATACCATTATAACTGTTTGGTATGACTTCGACTGCACATAACGTATACTTGCCGTTATTTAGAAGGAACCAGGAAACATCTTGAAATTGCTGTCTTGTATCCTCGTTGGTTCACTTTGTCATTCTTGAATGGCTTCATCCTCCGTCACTTGTTGTGAAGTAAATCGCTGCTGTCTTGAAACTGCATACGAGCCTAACTGCATACAAGAGGGTTAAAATTTCGAAGGAAAGTTAGGTTTAAGTTTGCCATATTTACATTATCGCAAAAAAAAAACGCTCTGATTACCACCTGTTCAGGCTAATTCCGTGAAACGATCTACTACCAGTTTAACGCATAAAAGTAAGAAGGCTACTGAATATACCTCACATTTAATTCAAGGCTATTTACAAAACGTTAGCAAAAAATACATTTCAAATAGAGGGTTCAAAAAAGGCGATGTTAGTCCTGGCATAGCGCCAGTCGAAGTGCAGATTTTGTCAGTCTACATGGCTGTTACAAACCTCGGTAGCCAAGCAACCTCTTCAGCAACTCCCATTACCGGGTTGCACAACATCTGCCGGATCCGGGCTAACGGGTTGTCACCAGTCCCAAACTTGCTCACACAAAAACACCAGGAACTGGGACTTCCAAGACATGGTCATTAGCCCCTGTTGTCACACTAATATTGCCTTATTGGTGACGACCAATTTGGGACGTCTTAACAGATATAATATGGGTACAGGTGGAAATAGGTTTGGCAGATCGGGTTGTACCTGTATTTCAGTACGTTTGCCACTCCGAGTGTTGTGTTGTGTAATTGAGGTGCTGGGTAGACGTTTTGTTTCACAGTGATTTTGGGTGGGTAATGCAGACTGCGGATTGCTGTGATTCCATTGGTTTAATGATTTCAGTAATTTTAGCCTTTTCAGTGGTGCTTTGTTCTGTTGTTTTGCTGTTTTGTAGTTTTAATTCTTGTAACTGGGCGCATGGCTCTTGGCCGAGGCTCATATCACAATAAATTGAAATTGAACTGTAACAAAGACTTTGTCCCCTTTGTTGTCTCTTGTGTTAGCCTTATACTAACATACATACCTGCCACTGAGCCTCTTCGTGTACTGTTTATAAGTGATTGTTGGAGACGAACTCGTTTCTATTTGCTAATAAGTAAATGACTTTCGTGTAATCTCCTCATAATGTCATTCTCCCTCTCTCCCATTTTGGTAGGAGAAAGACGCAAAATGACAAAATGTCCTTCATGAGCCATTTTGTTCTTTCAACCATATCCTTATTTAGGGAATGGAAATGGTTTTACGACTATACCTTGCTAACAGAGGAAATGGATCTTTTCCCTAAGTTTGTATCCGGCCCGACTATTTGCCCTAACTTGTTGCATCATGAGTTATTAGCACGAATATCTCAGTGCGTTTGGTTAGTATGAAGGTGAATTACATCCTGAGGAGAAGTTCCAGAGTTCGCTATTCTGAAGTTGCTTGTGTCATGCTTCTTGACAAGTGTGTGAACGTTGGTTGTAGTTTCATTTAACTAACTGGGAATAAACCAGATTTTGCTGCAAACCCGTTGTTGCTGTGTACTTACACCCCAAACAGGGTATGAACGCCTTAGGCCTTACTCCTCGCCTAACGCCTTACTCCACGACTTCGTGTAACACGACCTCTTGGGATTGTACTGTGGTAGAAAGCGTATGGTTAATCGATCCTCACCTAACCACCGGATATAGACCTTGTCGTCCAAGAGGTCTGTTGATCGCAACCCCGCGCTGCCTACAAGAGGACTTTCCACATACTGTAGCAGTTAATGGATGGCCCTGTATCTGCAGCGACAGTAATACTGTTATGCAAGAATGTTGGAAACCCCTTATGGTAGTAATGACGATGATCAGTAAAGCCAGTGGTACCTGACGAAGTTTCTGACGAAGCAAGGACTATGGTACAACCATGGAATTATCAACACCGGTAACAAATCCAAGCACCAGGGATAAGACACCCTACCTTGTATAAGGGCACCCTGATACGTACAAGTTCTGAAAACTATCATGGAGTAATGCGTGGATTGTGCAGCATATCCTTTTAAGGTTGTAAGTACACAACAGCAACGGGTTTGCAGCAAAAGGCAGTTTATTCCCAGTTAGTTGAATGAAACTACAGCCAACGTCCAAACACTTGGCACGAAGCAAGAAGAATCTGGCATGACACAAGCCAACTTCAGAGTAGCGAACTCAGAAACTTCTCTTCAGGATGTCAGGATGTCCCAACTACAGACTATAGTTGACGAAAAAGGATGGCTTACAAACATATTACAAGGCGATTCCCCTGATCCAGCGAACACCACGCCGGCTGAAGTAGAAGATTGGCAAACCAGGAACAAAGAATGTAAAACCTTCCTAATGCGTATGATACTCAGTACAAACAGATTGGGGACAGACTAGCCTTAGATTATGCACGTCCCGACCAATTTAATCAGATGCACGTACAGCGTGACTTGACAGGGCCGTATGAAGCGGTGCGACTACTGCGGTCATGGCCGCATCAATTTCCGCGCATCAATTTTCATGCTCGAGCGTAGCGCTTTCTGGAAAACATCACGTGTTACCTTCCTTGTTTCTTCTCTTGAGCCGATGGCTTGATGCTGGGATCCCAATCTCTCTCCCGGCTGTAGCGAAAAACATGCACCAGCAAAAATGTGACACTTTGTGTTTGAGGAAGTGCATGAACGATTTTGTCAGTGCAAACGAGTCACGAATGATAAAATTTGAACAATTCAGGATCCAAGAACATTTATGCTGCCCAGTTCCATGAATTGAGTAGGCCTATTCGCGACAGGTAAAAACAAAAATGGTTAATATTTTACTTGGTTTATATTTCACTTGTTTATATTGGTTAATAAAAAGGTACCCTCCAGAATCTATGCAACAATGTAAAACCCAAAAATGAAAAAATATCCTCCGCCTAGGGGAGTTCATAAGCACCCTCTTACAAACCTAAATTATTACGTATTAGTTAAATGTAATTGTATTAACTTACAAAAAAATTGTGAACTGTAATTGATTAATTTAATTTGCAAAGATGTTTTAAATATAAAAAAAAAAAAACCCCAGTTTTCGCTAAGAAAACCAGCTAAAAATATGTTTAAAAATTTTGCAAACAGGCTCTCCGGAGGCCAAAAATAGGCATTAAAATATGGTAAAACGCTTCAGCTCCCGGGGCCCCGGACCCCGTTGGGGGAGCTCAAAGCGCTCCCCCAAACTCCATAGCTGTATGTCGATGGCCACACCATTCTTGAACACGTTCCTACGGACCTGCCTGATGAATATCGAACTCCACAAAAACGAGACCATTCAAGGATAGATCAGGAGAGGCAGAAGTTTGTTTCAGGAAGTAACTGCTACAAACTACGCACTCACTGAAGCCGAAACTTGCTACTTCGTGGAATAAACACCTCAAGCCTCAACGTGACCAAAACAAGTTTATTAAGAGGTAGCAAAGCGTTAACCCTTGAACTTCTGTTGATCGAACTCCAAGATTGCCTAAAATATTACAGACCACTTGAGGAAGAAAGCCACTATCAACTAGTGTATCATGCAATGCTTAATGCGACAGAAGTAATCGAAACTGATGGAACTCGTTTTCGTGGACAACCGCAGCACCAAGGAAGAAACACTCCACGCTGGGGACACACAACACATATTTTCACCACCAAGTCGTCTCAACCAAGTTGAAAACTCGACCGCAAAGACAGGACGAACGTAAACAACGACGTAACCAGCCTTATTGTATACATTGTCAGTCTTCTTCTCATACGTGCAAACAGTGTACCAACGTTAAGCCCAAGCTATTTCCCTTCGGGACCCAGGTGCACGTTTTGTTACGGGCATGGGCATAAAAAACGAGACTATGCCTTGAGACTCCATGCTAACACATCAAGAAACAATATACGTAACTCGTCAACATCGACCAATGAACAAAGACGCCGAGCACTCCTCCAAAAATCAGACCGAAATCAGCGAACTAGCCCGCCACGAAACAATCAACCTAGGCGCCGGGCTGCTTAACAATCAGCACAAAACGCTGACCAAATTGTATTTTTATGCCAGCAACATTAGGCCTACGCAATATTTGACTCAGTGAATCAAGACGTTTTTTTCTAGAACTCTATAAATTTTTCCGAATCATCTGCAAAACCAAGTTCTTCATGTAATACAATTAACGAAGTTTCCCTGAAGCAGAATTACCCCAAGCGAATTACCCCAAGCGATTACCGTAAGTGGGGCAGATCACAACTATATCTTCATGATTCTGCAGCCACGTTAATAATTCACAAAACTACAAAACTGTTGATCGTAAAAATTGCGTTCGCGTCCAATGGGGGCCATGGCAGCTGGTGTCCTCATTGGCAATATACGTGTTAAAGGTTTTGATTAAAACGGGAAACCCTTAAGGCACCCAGTAATTTTGAAAGATGGTGTGGAACTACACAAAATCTGATTTATGGCTCACAATTTATTAAACAGTGGCTGCAATTCAATTCTTAGGGCACAAGGTGCATATGTCAGAAATAGAAGAAAACCAAATAACTTAGTCATGTTTGGGTCACGACACAATAACCAGTTTCATTTTGACTTGCTAATAGACGAAGCCTTTGACCTGGAAGGAGCTAGACCAAGCTAGATGACAGGGTTATGATAATTTAATCTGTGGTTACCCTGTGTATGTTAACTCTAACGCACAAAGGTTGGCCCCTATGTACCTCGTCTGTTCCCTTTATCCAACTGCACCCTCGTTTG
>JAHWFP010163975.1:0-18683 GCA_023313725.1 Lithobius niger
TGAAGATCTCCGAAGTCAGGTGGTGCAGAGATCTTGATTTCGTTCCTTCCTTCTTTTCGAATATAGGCCAGGCCGTCGTGTTGTCAGCTTGGATCTAGATTACTTGGTTTTGAATGTGCGGAACGAAGTGTTGAAGGGCAAGATGGATTGCCCGTAGTTCGAGGATGTTGATGTGGTCTTCGCACGATGTTGGCCAAAGGCCTGAGATTTCCAGATTGTTTAGCTGGTGTGCACCCCAGCCGACTTTTGATGCATCTGAAAAGATGAGGTCGGGTGATGGTTCGTGGAGGGGTAGTGATTTCGTGAGAATTGTTATGTAATACCGGAGCACCATAATAGGGTTTCAAAGGGAAATTCATTTCCGAAAGGGCTCTGTTTGTCCGGTTTCAGTTGGTTGATAGCCCAATTGTCTATGCGGTGGTGGTGGAGGGGCCTGACAATCCATCGGCCGTAAGGGACGAGGTTTGACATTGTGTCAATCTTCCCGATGAGGGAGTTTAATTCCCGAGGAGAAAAGCTTGTTTGCTTGCGAAAGAGCCGGGTGTGAAGGAGAAGATCTTCTATACGGTCCGGAGAAGGACAGATTCGGGCCGATTGAAGATTGAAAGCGGCCCCGAGGAATGTGGAAACTTGGGCTGGTGACAGGCAGTATTTTGCATGGTTCACTCCGAACCCCAGTTTGTTTGGCAGGGTGATGGTCTTGTCTGTTTAATTCCAGCTTGTGGGGGTTTGGGTCGTTCAGAGCCCAGTCGTCCAGGTAAGCGCAGGCTTGTATTTGGTGTTGGAGATATGCCAGAATTGATTTTAGGACCATTGTGAATATTTTCGGTGCTGCATTCAGGCCGAAGGGGAGGCAACAGAATTCGTAGACCTTTCGGTTGTAGATAGGTGATTGCAGGATGGAGGGGGATGTGAACGTAGGCGTCTTATAGGTCGATAGTGACTGTCCAGTCGTTTTGTTGGAACGAAAGGCGGATGGTTTCTAGTGTTTCCATTTTGAAGTGTTCGTGAATGTAATTTAGAGGTTTCATGTTGAAAATTAGACGGGAGCCTCCCGACTTCTTTGGCCGGGTGAAGATTGAACTGTAAAAGCCTGGACTCGGTATGTGACATTCCTTGATGGCTTCCTTTCGCAGGAGTTCCGAAAGGGCTTCCTATACTGGAGGGGTGAAGGTCCAAGTAGGGGACGTCTTTAAAGGTGGTTGAGTCAGGAACGTCGGACGAAAGCCATGTTTGATTATTGAGAGTATTTCTGTGTTGCGGGTGAGGTTTTGCCAGGCTGGAAGAAAGTGGTGGAGTCTTGCCCCGACTGGAAGGCAGGAAAGGCGGGAGGTGTCATTGTCGGTTTTTACGAAAGGAGCTCCTGCCCGCTGGTGACGAGATGCGGCTGCGTCGATCTGGAGTTGCGGTACGTTTCTGTTGGTTGCAATGACCGGAACGGGAGCGTGGAGTGTCGGTCTGAAACGGCTGTTGGTTCCTCGGCTGAAAGGACGAGTTGTCATTCGTTTTGGAGGGTGGTGTGTGAGTGGCTTTGTTCCATTCGTCCGATGGGGGAACGGGGATTGGGTCGTCTGTTCCACTGAAAGGGGCGGTTGGACAAGGTGATGTGTTTTTTAGCCCAGTCATTTTAGTTTAAACATGGGATTAATTCAAAGAAAGCTGAAAGTAAGCTGAAAGTTATAAGTAGCTACCAATGGTGTATTTAACATATTAAAAGTCCCCTGAGCTAAGACGCTTCCTTCGTCAGGTACAATGGAAAAAAGGGCGTAAGTGATGGCTTATGGTTACGCAAGTCTATTTTCATTGGTCTGATGATTTTATTGGGAGTTTTCGATGGTGTTTTTTTCTTACAATCTCTCATGCACAGGAAGCTGTACCTTTTGCTGTAAACAAACATACCAACAGGCTTTTATAAAATGTTTATTACAAATTTGTATGTTTTTTCGTACAAATCTAGCAACTTTAATATGTCAATGAACCGTAGGAAATCAAAAGAAATAAGTGTGCAGACAAAAAAGTTGCACTTATGAGGCCTACAATTTTAACAAATTAATAGAATTAGCCTAAAGAAAATGGACTACAAATGCAAACAGTTTTTATGAAAAGCATGAAATTTGGTATTGATGCACATTAAGGGTAACTGGAAAAAATAGCTATGATAGCAAGCTCAAAGGAGCCGAGTTACCCCCAAAAACGTTTTTTTTTTTGCTGTAACTCCTTAACCGTCAACAAATTAAAACTATAATGTGAAGCAAAAATGTTTAACCCCCAGTCAAACGTTTCTTTTGGCTGTAACAAATCAAAAGGATAATGTAAAACAAAAACATTCAGCACACAATCATCAACTGGAAAAGTGATATACATTTCTTACGGAAAGGCAACTATTGAACCCCAAAATCATAAATTATACCTCCCTTAATTCGCGTGAATGCTCCTTTTTTCACGTGGTTGTTAGTGATTTTCGTGTTCAATACGCTCTTGCGATCTCTCTAATACCCCGAAATGGTCATGCTTAGAATTTTCTAAACGGTGAGAAGTTTCTCTCCACCAATCCTAACCGAAATTGTTTAACCTAGATAGGGGACCGTCCTACCCCCATTGAAAGGTGAAGTGGTAATGGCGTAGCGGTGAAAGCACATGTTGATTTTGGAATTCAAAATGCTCTTGCGAGCCATCTAATAGCCTGAAATGGAGATGCTTACTATTTTCTGAAAGATGGGACTCGATTCTTTCCATCAATCCTAACCGAAATTGTTTAGGTTAGACAAAATATAAATATGAGATTACAATGACTCTTTGAAACTGAAACTAGCCACTACATCTACATCTTTAAATGGGGTAGGACAGTTCCTACCTAAGCTAAACAATTCTTGTTAAGATTGATGGAAAGAATAGATCATCTCCTTTCAGAATATCCTAAGCATGTCCATTTCGAGCTATTAGAGGGCTCGCAAGAGCCTTGTGAATTCGAAAATCAGTATACGCTTTTTCCGCTACGTCATTACATCTTCACCTTTAAATGGGTGTACGACTGTCCCCATCTAAGTAAAGCAATTTTGGTTAGGATTGATGGAAAGAATAGGTCCCCAACCTTTCAGAAAATCCTAAGTATGTCTATTTAGGGTTATTAGAGGGCTCGGAAGAGCAATTTGAATTCAAAAATCACCACAAGCTTTCACCACTATCTCTTCACCTTTAATTCCGAAAAAGTCAATTCGCTAAAAAATAACGCACATTTCCACAAACTAGACACTTACTCCTATGTCCAGCAAATTTTCGACAACTAACTGTTGTCATCATCAGGCTTTTAAGGTTGATTTAGTCCCTGATCACATCTTTCTTCAACATTGTTTACAAGTGCCGTTTTCGAACTCGCCGGTAATCGTGGTCTACTACATTTTTCGGGCCGCTGCACGTCTGCCTTCTGCTCGCTCATTTCCCATCGCCTACTCAATTCTCTTTCCAGTTCACCGTTAACCAGGTGGCTCACGTTAGGATTTGATGGTCCTTGAATGTTCATCAGTGGTTTTTCATGCAATTCATGTTGTTTAATTGCTACTGATTCCAGGCACCTAAGATGTTTATCTCTTGCCGAGTTTGAGCTCAAAAGTGTCCTGGTTTTTTCCCAATCAATTGTATGTCGTGTCTCCATGCAATGCACTGCTATTCCGTTGTCCTTCTTATTTCTCACATTTGCCATGTGTTGTGCCAGTCTCACTCGTACTCCTTTTCTGGCCTCGCCAATATATACAGCCTCACAGTCATTGCATGGGACACGGTACACCGCCTCTCTCGTATTCGCTACACGTCCCATCGCCTGTTCATCCTTCTCCTTTTGTGTCATGTGAGCTTGATGTTGGACAGTCACACTTTTCTTCACTTTATTGCTAATACGTTTTTTCAAGCCCTCCACATTCTTCAAGCACGCATTCAAGCCTCGCTTCGTCAAGACGTCTCGAATCTGGCCAGTCACTCCCTTCACCTTTAAATGTGCGAAGGACGGTCCCTACAAGCTAATCAATTTCTGGTAGGATTGATGGAACGAATAGATCCCCATCTTTCATAAAATCCTAAGCATATCCATTTCAGGGGCCCGCAAGAGTAATTTGAACACGAAAATCAGTATTACAACTAAGTGAAAAAAGGAGCAATCGGGCGAATTAATGGTAATGTACGTTTTTGAGGCTTTTTTTTTATGGTACAAGATGTATATCACCTTTCCTATACAGAATTGTGTGCTGAATGTTTTTGATTTACATTATGCTGTTGATTTGTTGACAGTTAAGGAGTTACAGCCAAAACACTGTTTTGGGTGGGTTGGGGAGGGGGAAGAACACCCCTCTTCCCCTCAAGGGGGGGGGGGTGAACTTGCTATCACAGCTATGTTTCCCAGTTACCCTTTATGTGCATCCATACCAAATTTCATGCTTTCACAGTAAGTGAACAATTCAACTCTTTAGCCACCCTACTGCCATCTATGGATGACATGTTACCGTAAATCGCATATTAAACGCCCAGTTAATGCTAACGCCCAGCCCCCTAAAATGCTTGAAAGTCAAAAATCGTGATGTACTCTTGTTGACGCCCACCTTTTCAAAATTATCGATTTTCTGCGGTAAACTTAACTGAAATCTTCTTACGTTTTAACGAAAGCAACGTTTCATTCCTGTAAATTTTGATTTTTCTGCAGCAAAATTAACTAAAAACTTCATACATCAACAAAATCAACTTTTAATCCAACACGATTCACGGGAACGTTTGTAATCACGGAAAAGTCGGTAATATTAGGCCTAGCGTTCAATCAACTACGTGCGTGATCTGGATCTAGGAAAACAATGCCTTTATTCTCATTGATTCACAAATTTAGTTTATTAGATCGTCCACCTTTCAATATCTAACATAATTCAAAGTTAAAACTAATTTCTAACCATCACCAACCTTACAAATGGACAACGCGATTCACACCAGGAAGCACATTTTTGTTTACACAATTTTCCGGAAAGTCGTAAAATTGACATCGTTTTCTGTTTTTACCTTCGTCCTGCCTTCCTGGAGAGAGTAATCCAAGCCGGAAGTTCCTCCGGAAGTTCTGGCATGGATTACTCTATCCAGGAGGGCAGGAAAAAGGGAAGACAGAAAACAATGTAAATTTTACGACTTTCCGGAAAATGGTGTAAACAAAAATGTGCTTCCCGGTTGTGAATCGTGTTGTCCGTTTGAAAGGTTGGTGATGGTTAGAAATTAGTTTTAACTTTGAATTATGTTAGATATTGAAAGGTGGACAATCTAATAAACTAAATTTGTGAATAAATGAGAATAAAGGCATTGTGTTTTGCTAGAGTGAATACAGATCACGCACGCGAAGGACTGCATTATCGACGACTTTTTTGCGATAGAAAACTCCTCCCTGGGCAAGTTGGTTTAGAAAATAGACAATTCTTGTTTTTAACGCCCACCCCCCAATTTTAGGCAAATCAATTTTAGAAGCCCATGGGCGTTTAATACGCGATTTACGGTACTTACGTCCAATGTACCGGAGGAAGCAAACGTCTTAGCCCTGGGGACTTTTAGTATGTTTCATACCCCACTGATAGCTACTTATGTGCCAACTTTCAGCTTTCTTTAAATGAATCCCATGTTTTAGCTAAATTTAACTTAAAATGACTGGGCTATTTGTGGTTTCGGCTTTCTTGAGATGTAAAGTTGTGGGGCGAGAGTTGGGATGAGACCTCGGAACAGGGTGTCCGTCTCATGAATAGGTTGGTTACGGAGCCGGTGCCGGGTAGAAACGTTAAGGTTGTTTGCGGACGAAAGGGCTACTTCCCGAAGGAGACGGGTGTTGTTGAAGAGGGCTCTTGTAGCCCAAGTAAAGGAATGGTAAGTTGCAAGTTTTTGGAATAGTTGGGAGATTAGGGACGAGAGATTGCGTATCTCTTCTGGGCTTGCATCAGCGGAAAGTTTCTCCCACAGGGTGTTAACAGTTGTGTTTAGGACGTCAGACTGTGATGCCTCACGAAGGCTTAAATGAAGGCATTTGTCGTTTTCAAACAGCACGAACGTTGGGATTTCAGCTTTCTTGGGAATGGAGAGGGCTGTGCCGAAGTCCATTTTTACTTCACTGCAGAGAAATTCACATTCGGAATAAGTGTTGAAGTTGTGTGGATTTTTGGCGCCGTCTCCGAGAGCAGAAACCCATCGGGCGCCGAGGGAAAAGGGGGTAAGAGCACGAGGGAGAGCAGCCAATGAAGCGGGAGCTTCGGGAGAGGCGGCCAACATCGGTTGAATCCAAATTCCGTACGAAAGGCGGAGAACCTTAAGAGAAGTGACGCGCAGACGTACTTTTGGAGGAAAATGAAATGCCGAAACAGGGCTCGAAATGAGGGGTATCGCATCGCAGTTTGCACCACAATTTTAAACATTAGCGATACAAAACTGAAATTTGGGTAGCAGTTTAGCGACGCAAGATCATGGTGAAATACTTAAAAAATTCTTGCCCAGGATCAGGCCTAGCCCAATTATAATACATCAATCATGGTGTTCCGCAAAATTCTTAATTCCAATCCCTATAGAAGTTAGGTTATTTTTATACAACATGCAAAGAATGAAATTGAACGATACACAATTGTAACATAAAGCATCAGAATATTTTGGTATTAAAAAAAAAATGATGCAATTTACACGTCATACAATCACATGCTCTTGTTCTAGCTGAACCATCAATTAAAACGAAAATGTCCTTTTACCTGCCAAGAAAAATATGTTTTATGAAAACTGCTAATCATTATTTTGTGATTGCTACGCAAATTTTTATTTTGCATCGCAATTAAGCTACAGTTTTTTCTGGGCATTCGAGCCCTGCCGAAAGTGTCCACGCTCTTGCTTTTATAAGGGAGGACTGCACCGCACATGCGCAGTGGGACATGCAAGCAGGCGCCTGCGCACCGGAAGAAACCTGCAGGGGCACATCACATTTGGGAAATGTAATGCTAATATTATCAGGTTAATACGTTTTGGCAATAAAGAAAATGATGTATTATAATTATGTAATTATGAAACAAAGCATCAAATGGGTTTGTTTGTTTTTTTTTTCTTTGATAGGCTTTCTGGTTATCTTCACTACAGTAAGTTTTTTGAATATATATTTTGTAAAATCTTATTAAATTTATGTATGAAAATATATATGAATTTAATATTTGTAATTTAATGACACAAACATATCCAGTTTAATAAAAAAAAAAACTCAATTAGAGTTTAAAACAAGATAGTTACATAGGATTGTTGCTGCCAGAATCTATGCCTAATGCTTATTGAAGATAACATGCCTAAAGATCTTTGCTTTCTGGAATTTTTAAATTTTATTTATGTATACAAATATATTTAAAATATTTTTTTAATTTATAATTTATTAACACAAAAGATTAAGTTTAAGTAAGATTCAGTTCAGTTTAAGTTTAAAACAAATTCCATAAACAGTCAGCAATCAACTAACGTATTCTGTTCCAGTAATCACCATTCTTCTTGGGATTTTAAGGTGCAGATTACTCTCACAAACAAAGAGTCACTAGGTAGGTGGTCCATTAAAAACGTGAAACTGCTGCTTTTGTTAGGCTACTAAACGTTAGGCCTATCGGTCACCGATCTACAACGATGTAAACTCTTTAAATTAATTTTCTGTTCCAAAACATCTTCGGTACTTTCTTAATACTGCAGTATTTTTTAAACCAATGATACTTTTTCGATACCTTCGATACAACCGAAAAGTCGATACCAAGTTTTGAATTTCGATACCACTACCGAAACCAATAAAGTATTGGTATCAGTATCGAAATTAGTATCGCACACCCCTATTAACTACACACATCAAGCTTACCTACTTAATCCAAACTTACCTACATACTAAATACGTCAAAGCATATCTACATACTCAAAATGTCAAAACTTATCTACATAGTCAAAATGTCAAAACTTATCTACATACTCAACATGTCACGTGCAACCCTGACATTTACACACGCAGCTACTAAAAGTAACCACACGAAGATAAATACTTATATTTACCACATTAGCATCTTCAACTAGTTGTCGAATACATGGTTTCACAATGTCAACAAGCTCCACGATGTGCTTGTTACAAGCAACTATTCCATTGGGTAATACCATAACTTTTGTGCCATCAACAGCAATGTCATTCTCAATGCAGTCATGCTTCCGCTTTTTCGGTGACGACTGGAAAAATAATGAAAAAGCACAATATTAAACATAATTTCGTAGAAAGACTTAAAACCCATTACTGTAGTTACATTAGCAATACCTAAATTTTAGCAGATAAATCGGTTTTTGTTGTGTTATCATAACATGTTGGTCATTTTTTGCAAATTTCTTTACCTTTATTAACTGCTGGCATGCTCTCAGGTTCACCTGCGATTTACTAACAGATCCAAAAGCTCCCCAACCCAAGGGTGAGCTAGATAATTTGGCGCAACCAGGGGAAATACGCCGGAGTGGCTCGGTTTTCCCTCGAGTACCCTGGTAGAGGCCGTTCGAGACTTCCTACAAAAAGATCCATTCCATCGCTGCTATATTATCTTAACTCAAGCAAAACCCATGGAGAGACACGTGGGCAATGGATTTCTTTCTCGTGCTGTCGCATGTCCTAGCAGTAGAAAGTTAAGCATCTAGCAGTTGATAGTTTAGCTTATCTTCACAGGTTAGCACTTAACTGATTTTGTAACAAGCAGGCTCACCTGGAATCCAATTCCCAACGTATCCCCTCCATGGGTCACTTCTCAGGACAGACAGGGTACAAGGATGTTCGAAACTCAAGTTCAACCAGAGTATGAAATTTGAACTCTGATGAACTATTTTATGCATTGAACTCTTGGGATTGCATCCACACGAAAATAACCTAAATTTTTAACTAATACCAACGTTCCCAATATATACATCAAACTGATCGGCTCAACAAGCGCTTTCCCAGCGGCGTAGATTAAAACTTGAAAGCTCTTACAGTTTTTATCTTAAAACTGGTAAACCATTTGTAAACATGGACCTACAGAATTTATTCACTGGCAGTTTCACTTGTCCTAAAAAAAAAATGAATGGAACTAACCAAACCAAGTTCTACTACTTGCACTTGATAGTCAACTTTGGCTGCAAACTGGCTCAGCTCAATAAAATTTTTGTATTCGTACCCCTACTAAGTGCCTATACCAGTCTACGCAGAACTGAATATTTACACCAGACTGATCGGCTCAATAAGCGTTTTTCCAGTGATGTAGATTAAAGCTTGAACGCTCGTAGAGTTTTTATCTTTAAAACTAGTAAGCCATTTGTAAACATGGACCTACACAATTTATTCACTGGAAGTTCACTTGTCCTAAAAAAAAAACAAGGGGATACAGCGACTATCTAGTCGCATTGGTCTTCTACAGTTCGTCCACTTCCAATGTTAAGGCGCACACCTCTATCATGCACTACAACAGCTATCTCTATTATATAATCTAAAAACAGTAACCATCAGAATTGCCCGTTACAAATGTGTTAGCTTTTAAGCTTATTTTACGTTTTAGGCATAATTGTCAGCGTTTAGGCCTAATTTACAAGTTTAATTTCTTAGTAGCAACTAACGGAGATTTGGATTGTATGCAGTAAGCCTATTCGTTTTTGAAACACGGTATGCCTCCGCGCGCACAGTTACAGAGTTACAACGTAATGCGCAACGTAGCCTAGTATAGATCAGTGGTAGTAGGGAAGGGACAGGAGAAACGCTACAGCAGCGACTCGTAGCAACTATTGACGTTGCCATGGTAACGTGATTTTAGATCTAATTTTCATTTTTTAGGCCTAATTTTTTTAACGGCAATTTTGGTTTCGTAAGTAGCAGACAGGCCTAATGGAGAATCTGGTTCGATCGTAAGCCTATTCATTCATGCAACAATGCGACAAGACTCTTTTAAACGAAGCTAAAATGTTTTTGTTTTTACGGCTGCGTTAACACAAATCTTTAGGATTTCAATTCGACGATGAAATGTTATTATTTAATTTAGTTACGTCGAAGAAGTCTATTAGCTATAAGGAGGCAACGATGTTTTAATTTGCTATGTTATTTAACTAACTTTTGACACTGAATCGAACGTTGTAAACAGTGGTCGTCAATTTTTGGTACCGTTGCGAAGTTGAAAAAAGCGACGGACGGATGGAGGACGGACGGACAAAGTCGTTGCAATAGTCTTCTCAGCCGGTACGGCTGTACAGAAGACTAAAACTGAATGGAACTTGGCAAACCAAACTAAGTTCAACTACTTGAACTCAATACTCAACTCTTGCTGCAAACTGGCTCAGCTCAATAAACTTTTTCTATTCGTACCCGTAAGGCCAACACACACGTAGCTGTCTGTGGCTGTTGGACAGCAGTCACCCTACCTTGAGGGGAAAAAGGGCTATCTTCTAATTGACTCCTAAACAATACGATTTGAAAGCAATAACCAACCAACCGGTTGTATCTTTTTCGCTGTCAACCTCGGCTGTTGCTAGCCGTTACTAGCAGAGTCTCATGCTTCCGCTCTCTTGTTCTGTTTATCGTAAGCTGCTTCGATTGTCTTCTTGATCCAACGGTAGAAGCGTAGTGCTCTGACAGGACAAACGAGTCGTTCTGGTTCGTCTCCCATGAGGTTAGAAAGGGCCGGGAAGGTGATGGGTTTGGACGGCTCAGATGGTTTTTGCGTTTTCGCTCTGAAGGTTGCTCTTGGTAGGAGAGTTACTGAGAGAAATTGGGGGCGAAAATGCAGTACGCCGGGTCGGCTGAGAGGGCTTGGATTTCAGAATGAAGGCTAGCTACCAAGGTTACAAGGAAAACAGTTTTCCGGGTCATAAAGTGGAGCGAACTGTCTTGCATAGGTTCATATGGTTCTTCTATAAGCAATTGAAGGACGAGGGAGAGCCCCAGTCAGTTACGGTTCGTCTGGTTGTTGGGCATTCTTTTCGAAGGACCGTAGTAAAGCCGAAATGCGGTAGTCGTCGAGAAGTTTTGTTTTGTCTGCCGCTTTGAATACCGAGTTCAGTGCCGAGCGATAGACAAGGATCGTTGAACCTTTCAGTTTCTCGATGTTCAATAGGTCGCTGAAGAATTTTAGAAGGTTCGGCCGGGGGGGGGGGGGATGATCAAGGATTAGTTTTCCTTGTGATACACCAATGAATCCATTTTGACCAGAGGCTGCCGTACATGCGATTTGTTGAGTCTCTGGTCGCCTTTGAGGCAATGCGTTCGGTTTCTTCGCGATGAATTCCAGCCTTCTTGAGGAGTTTGACGACAGTTGCCACCCGTTTAAGTTGAGGTTTGCAAGGTTTGGGTGTAATTTTGAACCTTTCTGTTGTGATAGAAGATCTGGTAGAAGAGACAGACTTCTTGGAGTGTCTACTACTAGGTCTAGGAGGAGCGGGAACCACGCCGCTGATGGCCAAAGAGGGGCTATTAGGAGGAAGAGACTCTGGCTTTCTTTTATTTTCTGAAACTTACGGTAGCAATTTGAACGGAGGGAATAGGTATGCGTACAGGTTGTGCCATGGAAAAGTTAAGGCGTTTACTGCCAATGGTTTCTCGTCCGGAATCGGGCTGATGTAGTGGGGAAGTCTGGCATTGTGCTTCGTGGCGAATAGGTCTAGCATCGTCTGACCACCAAAGGAGGGTTTCGAAAGGGAAATCTTTGTCGAAGGGCATTTGTTTGTCCGGGTGGTTTTGGTTGTTTAGCCAGTTGTCTATTCGGTGGTGATGAAGAGGCCTGACCGTCCATCGGGCGTAGGGGACGAGGTTTGCCATGAGTCCATCTTCCGCTGAGCAACTCCCATGGTCTGAAGCCTGATTGGTTGCGAAAGAGGCAGATTTGATGTACGAGATATTGTATTTATTCCAATGCGGGAGAGATTCTTGCCATTGTAGATTGAACGAGACCCCAAGAAATGTGAACGATTGAGCTGGTGTCAGGCGAGCCCAATCGTCCAGGTAAGCACTGGCCTGAATTTATTGTTGGTGTAGGGTTGCTAACATCGGTTTCTTACTTTCTGTAAAATACTGAGCCCAAGCCTGAGGAAGAATGCCAGTATAAGCATTCGAAAATTTGCTAGTTTGGTGTAACTGGAACACTTTTGGTACTGCGTAAAAAGAAGTGATAAAATACTGACTTCTAGTATGTGCTAAAATCGTTTCGTTTTGCTTTTCCTACCCGAATTTTTTAAGCCCCATAACGTTTAAAAACCTTTGCAACACTAGCAATGCAATGAGGTTAGCCTTACTGCCACCTCGAGCGCAACAATCACTGCTCCCAACAATACAGCTCCAGCCTCCGAACGTCACTTTTTCGTTTCGGGTACAGACAAGAGAGGTTGTTTGTCTGTGCCGTTTGTTTTTGAACGCTGACGGTTCGCCAGTGTTTGTTCCTGAATAACAAAGGAATTTGGTCAATTCAGGTTTGGTTTTGGGCCTTTTTTTCATAGACGACGAGATTACCCTTTGTGCTTGGTTTTTAATGAAGACAAGGTAAGAAGTGTACGTTTCTAACCTGTGTGCGTGGAGCGGTATCGTTCTGCTTATGCATTATTCCGTGAGGCTTGGTTAGGCCTATTTTCCTGTTTGCGTTAGGCCTAGTTGTTGCACGATCCCTTAGAACGTTGTTGCTGTTGTAGTTCCTTGGAAATGCATCCCTCATTTAAGTTGCGGACATCTTTCTGCTTCCTTTGATGTGAAAGGTTTCTTTTTCATGTTTTGTTTCACCAGTTTTACTGCATGCTGCTTGGTTTTGCATGTTGCTTGCGGCGGCGGTGGCGCCCTCTACCGGCGCGGTGGGGAACTTCGCGCCCACCGCTCGTCGCTTTGCGGCGGCGCCATCTTCTGGCGCGGTGGGGTACTTCTGGGGATGCTGTGCTGGCCGCGGGGAGCCGGCGCTGTGATAAACCCTGGCCGTTTTCGGCTGTTTTTAAGTGCATCTTGGTAATTAAAAATAACTACAAATTTTTAATGATTAATTTCTTTGATTAAAGCTGTTCTGGTTTTTCTTAGCAGCCTATTCGTGTTTTGAATATTCAATCGATCACAATAGAAACGCTCAAATTCAAAAACAAAAATACACACTGTACGGTATTTTGTGAATTTTCGATAGGCCTAATAGTCCGAATGGTGTTAATTTCGGTCTCTCCTATTTTCTTCAGGCTTCCTTTCTTGTGCTTGCTTCTGTTTTACCTTGTCATGAGTGCCAGTGTTTTTGAAAATGCGTGGAAACCGTTGCCCACTGTACTTCTCGCGTGTCGTCTGCTCAACGCTCGCACGATCCCATTTGTGCGAGAGGTGTGCCCCCAGCTCTTTACTGATTAGGAATTTGATGTTAGGGTTTGACGGCCCTTGAAGATTCATGAGTGGTTGTCCGCTCGCCTCACAGTGTTGAATCGCCAGCGATTCAAGTCCTCTTAGATGTAAATCCCTCTTACTATTAGACACCAGCAGAGTAGTTGTTTGGTCCCAATCGATTTTGTGCTTAGGGCTGGGGGCATACCTCTCGCGCAAATGGGATAGTGCGAGCGTTGAGCAGACGACACGCGAGAAGTACAGTGGGCAACGGTTTCCACGCATTTTCAAAAACACTGGCACTCATGACAAGGTAAAACAGAAGCAAGCACAAGAAAGGAAGCCTGAAGAAGATAGGAGAGACCGAAATTAACACCACTCGGACTATTAGGCCTATCGAAAATTCGCAAAATACCGTACTGAGAGTATTTTTGTTTTTGAATTTGAGCGTTTCTATTGTGATCGATTGATTTCGAACATTCAAAGTAGAAGATGGTTCATTTTTTTCGCGTTTTGAATATTGTATCCAAATCATGGAATTTGTGTCAATTCCTTTTCAGTGGATTGATTTGGTGAATGTTTTTCTTTTTGTTAAATCCTTTGCATGCCATTGGCGCTTCACTTGGGTGCTTTCACCCTAGCATCGTTTGCTGTGTTTATGTTTTCATAGAGTGGTCGATGACAGTTCGTCAGTCTGGTGAGTGTTCTAAAGGATTAGGAAGTGCATTGGTTGTTATGTTGTGGAGTTGCAGACTGGCCTGGGAAGGAAGATTGCATGTGGAGTGAAATTGAGGCTGTCAGCACAGCAGCAGACGGTCGTGGCTAGATCGGAGCTGTCAGTGGGGGCATGGTGGCTAGTGGAAAGCAACCGAATCGCAATACAAGCCTATCATCTCGTAGTGGTGAACCCGCAACGAATGAGATTTTGCCACTATTTTGTTTTCTCGCAAGGGGAAATAGGCCCTCGCTCGGGCCGTGGCGACCGCCACGTGGTTCGAGTGGTGCTATTTGTCCGTCAGGCGATGACAATCGCCGTACCCGCGACAAGACAGTGTCTCATCGTCAACAGGTGGTTGGCAGTTGGCAGGTATGTAAGGAGGACTGTCGGCACGGGGTCTATGGCTGCACAGCAGTCGGTCAGGAGACCCGAGACTGTCTGTGAGGGGCAGAGTTCTGCAGGTGGAACCGAGATGGCGAAGAGCAACATTGAGGACAAAGTGAGCCCCTGGAAAATCTCGGGATCGTTTATGGAGAGGGAAACAGAGATTCAGCCACTAATGTGTTTTCACAGGGAGGTGAAACAGACCCTCATTCGGGGCCCCCAAACCCCGAGCGGTGCCGAGGCAGTACCTCATCGCCAGCAGGGAGCTGGCAATTCGCCCGAGGGGCGTGTTGATGTGCTAGGCATAGCCCGTGGAAGGGCACATTGCGTGGCATTGCATCGCAGCGCATCGCATCGCTCATTGCCAGCGATTTGTTGCGATGGGCGATTGATCGGGACAGGGTTAGTCCGATGAGGCCGTGCCTAAGTTGTGAGGTCGTCGGGGTGCTCTTCGTGGGCATACTTCGCAAGTTTTTGTTCAGGAGGTTCAAATGCTTCTTTTGAATTTGCGTCCCTGCTTCGTGGCGTTTTCACTCTTCACGCTCCGTTTCTGTTCAGCAGTATTTCCAGCCAGGCAATTCCCACCGCCCCATCGGAAGGCGGGCTGACCATGCCAATGTGCGCGCGTGTGTGGATTCCTCAGTTTTCTGTGCGTGAAGTTGGCATTTTTGGTGTGCTGGTGAGAGCATGGTGGCCATGCTCGTGGTTCAGTGGAAGGACAAGAAAGGTAATTCGACGACGTAAATGTTTTGAAGGTTTTTCTTTGGGCGTGGCCTGCTAGACCCCCCCCCTCCCCTTGCACGCGATTGGTCCTCCGAGTGATCGCGTTTCCACCTTGGTTCCGTGCAGAAAATCGGGACAGACGCTGCCCCCAAACCGTGGTGACATTGGCGCAAAAGCCGTGAGTTCCTCCGGGGAAGACGGAATGGCCACAGTTCCCGGTAAGAGCCCTCCGTTCTTACCTGGAAGCCTTCGTGCAGAGGTCGAAACAGCCTGGGGGGAAAATGCCCGCCGAGCCCCGTCGTTTCTGGCAGTGTAGCCAGATGACAGGGGTGTCCTTCCCCAACAGTTGTCCCCCTGTGCAGGTGTGCAGGTGGGCAGATGGGTGTGCCAAGTCTTCAGCCATGCCTATGAGCAGGATCCGAAACATCTGGATCTGCCAGGGAAGGAACAAATCCATGAGGTGAAGGCATCAACGGCGTCTTGAGCAATTGTGTCGGCGACGTTTTTGGATGGGGAAGTAGCAGCCTGCTCATGGGCAAAGAAGGTCATGTTCGTCTCGCATTTTCGGCGCAGTGTTGCTTCGCGAGATGGGTGCGGTGTGCGACATCCCACGTGGCAACGGGGAGCGTGGTTGTTTTGTGATTAGCGGAAGAAGTGTGCACACTGGTGAAAGGGTGACAAGGCCTAAGGCACTGTTCAGACGTTACCATGCTCATGGGAATTTTTACCTATATTGAGGAGGTGGGAAAAAGATTAAAGGGAGCAATTGTGTTTTCGTCACGAAGAAGTACTTCAGTGTGACGGTGGTGAAGTGCTCAGTTTGAACTCATTGCATTCTGGAGAGGTCCCGACCAAACACAAAGCAGTTTTTTGAGGTTGCGCCACAAGGACTTTTCCAAGTGAAGGAGATGTGGAAGACTGCAACTTGTGCATAGTGGAATGTACACAGTGTAATAAAAAGAGACTGCTGTCAGTGCAAGCCAAGTCGGCTGTAGCAGGGATGTGAGCAGTCTGGAACCAGGGCTCGGCCCAGAGAACAGGCGAGTGAGGTTCCTAGTTGTCAGAAAATTAAATGGTTGTGTACAGAAAAGAGGAGTGTTGCAATGCAAAGAGGTTACAGGGTTCGTGCTGTCCCGCCATCCTATTGGACAAATTCAGCACATACTAGAGGTCAGTATTTTACAGATAGTAAGAAACGACAATTTTAACTTGATTAAAATTAGTTTTTACTATCCTAAAATACTTACCTTTAGTAGGACCCTCCCCGCTTCGCAGAACCTTAATTGAGAAGGAAGGTTTCTGGTAAACGAAAGTGACATTCGGAAGCTGGAGCTGTATTGTTGGGAGCAGTGATTGTTGCGCTCCAGGTGGCAGTAAGGCTAACCTCATTGCATTGCAAGTGTTGCAAAGGTTTTTAAACGTTATGGGGTTTAAAAAATTCGGGTAGGAAAAGCAAATAGAAACGATTTTAGCACATACTAGAGGTACGTATTTTAGGATAGTAAAAACTAATTTTAATCAAGTTAAAATTGTCGTTTTAGAACCATGGTGAAGATCATTGGAGCCGCATTTAGGCCAAAGGGAAGACAGCAGAATTCGTAGACCTTTTGGTTGTAAATGAAGCGAAAGATAGGTTATAGCCGGGTAGAGAGTAACGTGGAGGTAAGAAGCATCTTCTAAGTCTATTGAGATCGTCCAGTCGTTTTGTTTGAATGAAAGACGGATCGTATCTAAGGCGTCCATTTTGAAATGGTCGTTGTGAATGAATTTGTTTAGTGGTTTCATGTTGAAGATTAGACAAAAGCCTCATGATTTCTTTGGACGGGTGAAGATCGTGCTGTAAAAATCCGGCTCCGGGTAAGGACATTCTTTGATGGTGTTTTCGTAGGAGTTCTGAGATTTTGAATGAAAGATTCCGAGACTGAAGGGGCAAAATCACAAGGAGAGGAGGCTGCAAGTGGAGGCTTTGTTAGCAGTGTTGGACGAAAGCCATTTTTTATGAGGGAGAGTACTTCGGAATTGCGGGTGAAGTTCTGCCAGGCCGGGAACAAGTGGCGGAGTCTTGCGCCGACTGGAAAACAGGATGGGCGAGAGGTGTCATTGTTGGTTTTTACTAAAGGAGCTTCTGCCCCCTGGTGATGAGAAGCGGCTGCGGCAGTCTGCGGTTGAAGCACGTTTGTGGTGGCTGCATTGGTCAGATTGGGAGCGTGCAGGGTCGGCACGAAATGGCAGGGATAGTTTTGGTTGAAGAGAAGAGCTTGCGTTAGTGCAGTTCAAGGTTGTGCCGGCTGTGGACTTGTTCCAATCTTCTGCCAGTGTGCGAGGGTTGGATTGTTTGTTTCTGTGACAGGAGCGATTTGACGAAAGGGATTGTCTTTGCGGCTTCGGTTTCCAGGAGATACCCAGATGTGGGGCGAGAGTCAGGATAAACCCTCGAAATAGGGTGTCGGACTCATGGATTGGTTGGTTCCGGAGACGATGCCGTGTTGATTCATTCAAGTTGTTGGGTGTGTGAAGAGCGAATTCCCGGAGAAGGGTATTATTGAACAGAGCCCTGGTTGCCCAGTTGAGTGAAAGATAAGTCGCAAAGCTGGCTTTCTGGAACAGTTGCGATATGAGAGATGAAAGGTTGCAAATTTCTTCAGGGCTAGGATCCGATGAAAAGCTTCTCGCACAGGGGGTTGACGGCAGTGTTTAGTTAGTCGGCCTGTAAAGCAGTACGTCAACTCAGGCGCAGGCATTTATCATTCTCTAAGAGGACGAAAGATGGGACTTCGGCTTTCTTCGGGATAGTGAGGTCCCACAATCCATTTTCACTTCCCCACAAAGGAATTCGCATTCCAAGTAGGTGTCGAAGTTGCGGGGATTCATGGCGCCATTCCCGAGAGGACGAAAGAAGCTGTTTTCGTGGCCGGTTCAAGGGGCTGGTGTTTCTTTGTCCAAGACCAAGGGGTCGCCTTTGCCGAGAAGAGACACCATTGAGGAGTAGGCACGTTAACAGGGCGGTCGACTGGCCGAGGAGACTGCGGGGTTTGGAGTCCCTGTCGCGAAAAGCGAAGCCAAATCCGGTCTTCAGGCCTCTGTTGATGACGGAGGGGCATCGGCAGACTGCGATGTCTTATACAGGAAGCAGTCTGGAACCGTCAACTGTCTTGAGAAGCGATGCTAGCGGGGTGGTCGGATCGTCGCCTGTATCGTCCGTGAAGTGGATTTTCTTCTGGGACGTCGGTCGGGACAGAGACGAAAGCTGTGCTTGTGCTGGCAGGTGGGGGAGGGGGGGCATTTCCCGTGGGAGATCCTGCGGCTGGCGGAGTTGCGGCCTATTGTTTTTTCTTGCTGTGTCGGGTGAGGACCACGCTTATGGCTTTCATGGCTGGCAGTTGAAGCTACCCAATGCTGGGTGCGGGCGTCTCGGGTGGAAGACGTGCACGATGGCGGCGTCATCGGATTGACTTTCGTTTTTCATTGAAATGCCTCTTCGACTAGAAGGACTTCACTGCGGGTAATGCTATGGCCCCTGCGGGA
>JAHWFP010163975.1:28683-39480 GCA_023313725.1 Lithobius niger
AAGCAGTAGACCTACCTTGTCGAGGAAGTCGTTGCTGTTATGGATAGGGTCAGGTATGGGGATATTCAACTCGCAATGAACATCACGCAAGTCTTTTCTGCTGAATTTCTCAGTCTGCAAAATAAAATAAAAAGTTTGCTGTTTTGGGGGAAAGAATTAAGCTGTAAGTTAACTTGGAAAGACTTAATAATCGCTGCAGGGTTACTTCACTAGTGTGCAATAAGAGTGGGTAGCTAAGGGCACCTGTGCCATTTATAGAAATTATGGGAGAGGGGCATCATGTGATACCAGGGGTCCGATGGGTCTAGCGAGCGTTCTAGAGCTACCTAAACGTTGTACAGGTAGAGCACCATCAGCCTTTGCTTATTCTACTGACTTACACTCACATTATATATCAAGGAATGACTTTTTTCATGATTCTTTTTGGGGGGGCAGGGTGGGGAGTTGAAACAAAAACGTTGAAAATGCAAGTAAGGAGAGGGAGAAAGGGGATTTGTGCTTGAGAGGAAAGCTCACCAGCAAAAAGCATTTTTTTCTCTTCCGGGGAGGGGTAAAACGGAAGGCCATCCAATGGGTGCCAGAGTTGTGGCAACCAAAGGGTGCCTGCACCGTGGCACAACGGCCAGTCCGAACCTGTGTGCAATAAAATGGTATCACCTGGCATTAATCTTGTAAGCCCACCTATGCTTAACTGCAATTATTTTTTCTCGGTGTAAATTCAGCCAATACCAACACCAATGATGCATCGTTAATTCTACAAATTTTAACATTCAGTTATGATCCTGACAATACAAATTGGTAGGTTTTAATCAAGGAGTTATGAAGAACACAATTATACATACGAGATGCTAAAATATGTTTTCCATTGTAAAATTTAGTTCAGAATGGATTTCCTAACTACCCAGCGTCGTTATGCCGTCCATCGTTTCACAAACCTCGTTCTGGTGTCCGGGCATATTCTGCACCCCCACTTACGCCATCCCCGGCAGTGAGGGAGGGGATATGTTAGAAAATAAGCGCTCGAACCTTTTTTATGGTTCGCGCTAAGGCTTGAAAAATGTTGACAGTAGTCACGTACCAATAATGAAGCACGTGAGGCATACAGTTGCGCCATCCCCGGCGGGCCCCTCTCACGCCATCCCCGGCGGTGGGGGATATGTTAGGGAAAAAGGGCACGAAACTTTGTTACGGTTCGTGCTAAAGCTTGAACAATTTTGACGACTGTGGTCATGTACCAATAATGAAGCACATGAGGCTTACAGTTCTTCGGTAAAGAGTTATGGCAGGCGTCGGACGTGTCCGAATTTAGCTGTGTAGGATAGCTACCCGTGTTCCTCTTAGTTAGAAATGTAACATCGATCGATGAAACGTTTTGGAAGGCCAGCTGACGCTTATCAACATGGAAGCCAGCTGCTTTTATAACGAACATCAAGGGTATTCCACTGCCGACTCAGGTATGGTAACTATAGCAACATGTGGTGTTAACTTTTACATAATGCTAAGCATTGTTAATCCACGCTAGATGTAAGGAGTTATTTACATTTTTCCCCACAAAAGGGTTCTGGGTCCAGTTCCCCGCACACCCGTGTACTAGTTCTGGACAGAAGGAAAACAGAAATTTCAGTGTGTTCACAACCGAACGTTGTCGAAACGAAGGCCGCCATCTTGTTTTTGTTGACTGAGATTTGCCAGGAGCGAGCAATCGATCATCGGTCAGGGTTTTTGATCGACACAAGTACACAAATGAAGAGCGAAACGATTTCAAGGAGATCTAAATATGCCAGCTCTAAAAGTGTAGTTTGTGGCGAGATCCTAGAACTTTTTTCCTCCTTAGGGTTAAAGATCGTCAGTTTGGTGGAGTTAGAAGAAAACAAAAAAAACAATGGCTGGCGAGTAAAAAATGAATAAAAGCCACATATCAGAAGTCTAAGAGACTAGATGATAACAATTATGCCTGGACGAATTCTGTGCGTCATCTGTTGGAACAGAGGAATTTGTTAAAATACGTAGAGAGTACGGTAACAAAACTGGATGTTTTGGACCCGCTATTTTACTAATATGAGAGGAGTCAACCAAAAGTAGTTTAACGTTGATGTTGAGTATTAGGGAACATCAGCAAGACGTTTTTCGTAGCATTACTGACCCGAAAGAGCTCTGGAACTTATTAAAGAATAGGTTCACAGAAAAGGCAAAGTTGAGACAATTCTTTGCGTTCAGGGTTCTACTACGGTGTAGGATGAAGAAAGATGATGACATGCGGACTTATCTAGCGAAAATTCAAGAACTAGCAAGCGTGGCTAAAGCTGTTGGATGCGCTGGGCTAACGGATGAACTTATCACAAATAATTTTATGTGGACTGCCAAGCGAGTATGAAGCTAGCTTCTCCAGGCAGACTCGTTCATGGATGAACAGTACTCATCAGGACATATGGAATCATTTTTAATGAAAATGATAGCGTCATGAGAGCCAATCAGAAAAGGAAGTAGTAGCAGAAAGTTGTGAACAAACGATGTACAGGCAGAAGAGAAGCAGCCAAATAAGAGACATTCCAAAGAAAACAGCAAACCGAGATACAAGTTAAGATGTTTTGCCTGCTAAAGGGTTGGCCATTTTTGCTAGGGTGTGCCAGTATGAATAAACCAGTAACAATTTGTCTTGGATAGGCAAATCATCACCGAAGAAAAGGCACAATGGATCTGTGTAGTTTAGAATTTCCACAATGGCAATGCAAGCGACTGAGGAAAAGAAGACGTCTAGCACAAATCAAGTCAAACGCAGAAGGAACAAAGCAAAGGTGAAGCATGCTGGTCCACAATTAGAATAGAGATTGGGGGAAAACCAGAATTCACGGTTATCATTCGAGCCAATAGTAGGGGTAGGGAAGATGAAGTCAATTAAAGAGACTATTGCCGCCAGTAGACCTGTGATACGTGCACCAAAGAATGAAACGACAGGTACCACATAATTTTGAAAGAGAAAAGGTGCAAATGTTAAGTGGTAAACGATTAGCTCGGGAGAGTGAAGTTGATGAGGATTTTGGGAAGTCTTGAAGATAGATTTTGGAGATGTGGAGGATGACGTCAAACCAGTAATCATAAGTCGTGATGAACTGGTGCCTGCAGATGTGGTTGCTGTCCCCAAAGAACTTGGAAGTTGAAGAAACAATAGAGGGGGGGGGGGGATTTCTCAACAGCTAGAGACAGAAGACAAAATGAGTCATTCCAGCCACACAAGCGGAGCACGCACCAGCGTACAAGATGTGCCATCAGCAGTCGCAGAAGTGCAAAAAGATTCAGAAGAGGTTGCAGAAGTGCGAAATCGCAAGAAAGGCCTACTCCAGTGAACGCTGAAAACCTAGAAGAGCGCAATAATCTCTTGAAACTTGAGTGGATTCTGGTTCAGGGACCTAACCACAGGGCGTACATGGATTACTGGATGAGTGCCTCGTCCTGAAGTAAGGGCACAGTTGGTGCTACAGGACGAACAATTTTACGAGCAGGTAAAAATGAGAGAAAAGATGCCGACATTTACTCGACAAGGACAAAGCTCGGCGAAACGATACAAGTCGTCTCAAAAGGGAGGCAGACTACCCACTAAATGGTGAAGTATCCACTTCTCAAGCCTGAACACGAGTGGGGATATGTTGGAAATCAGGGCACGAACAGTTTTACGAAACAGGGCACGAACCGTTTTACGGTTCGTGCTAAGGTTTGAACAATTGTGATGACAGTGGTCACGTGCCAATAATGAACCACGCGAGACTTACTGTTCTTAGGTAACGAGTTATGACAGGCGTCAGATGTGTCAAGAGTTTAGCTGTGTAGGATAGCTAGGCCTGTACCCCTATTATTTAGGAATGTAACTTTGATCGCTGAAACGTTTTGGCTGGCCAACCGACGCGCATCAACAAGGGTCCAGAGCGTCGGTGTAAGACAGCTGCTTCTACAACGAACATCACAGGTATTCCTCTGCCACTCGGTTATGGTAAATATAGCAACGTGTCATTAACCTTTACGTAATGCTAAGCGTTGTTAGTCCACGCTAGACGTAAGGAGCTATCTATATTTTCCCACAACACCACCTACGCCATTCCCAATACCAGTACCCCACTCACGCCAACCCCAGCGTCCCACTTATGCTATCACCAAGACCAGCGCCCCACTTAAGCTACCCCTCAGGAGCATTTTGAGGATTACATTACCAAACAGCATACTTACTTTGATCAATGCATCCAAGTCTATTATCTTCTTAGGAAAGTACTTTAGTACAAGCTCTTCAGCCTGAAATAAATAGCATGAATAGATAAGAATATAAACCGAGCGTCTCGAAAATGTTAACAGATTGTAAAGTATCAGGTTTTTCAGGATGTACGGTTCTTTAATAGATGCTCACGGAAATACAGTATTGCATTAATTTAAGAAAAAAATGCTATTTACTTAATTATCTAAGGCAAATAAGTTACTTTAACATTTTATGCAGCACAGGATTAACTTGAGCACGAATGGATCAACATCTTTTCTTCTATCCCCTTTGACCCCTTCCCATCCACAATGGTTTCTCCCTACCTCCTAGCAGAACATTGGATTTCAGGTGTATGCCAAATTCAACAACTCTTGCACTAATCGTATGAAATTAAGAGAAAGCTGAAAATATCAATTTTTTTTTAATTTGGGTAGTTTTATGCAGTTTTTTAAATTCTGTAATATATTTACGAAATTCTGTTTCATAATAAACGTATAATTGAAACCTTTCTCTCAATATTAAAAGCGTTCGAGAAAGTAATTGTAATTTAGTGGAAAATTTTGGGAAAAAAAACTGCAAGATAATTGTAATTTGTGGTTAAATACTTGTACAGGGTGGTCCACAAAAAACTTGACGACCAAACATTTTCTAAGTCAAACTTTTCTAGTTAGCAGCCCTAAGAACCATGATAGGACAGAAATCAAAGCTAATGAAACAGGAAGATTTGTCCCCTCCTGGTTTTTATGAGGGGTGCTAACTAGAAAAGTCGGGTCATCAGTTTAACTGGCGTCAGATTTTACTTTTGTGGGAAACTTAAATCAACAATCACGCCGTGTACGGTTTTACCCAATCCAGGTGTGTGAAAAATATCTCTTGTGCCGTGCACAGTCGAAGCATGTGCCAATTCACCCTACCAAGCTTTTAAACTAACTAAATGAGGAAGGCATTTTGTTTCTCGAGCCAAGACCAACTGGAGTATTAGGAATATAAATTGAAGGGTCTTGCCTCCCAATTAAGCCAATTATCGCAGGTACCAGGAGTTTACAGGTACACTCCGCCTGCCTTATTGGCTAAGTCCCACAGCAGGTCAAACAGTCGGGGCTCAAAAACAGCTACGCCCCGATTGCCACGTGCACGTTACCATCGCACTGGACTCTGCGTAGTAATACAAGGCCAACTAAGATAGTAGCTGCGTTCCTTGCAGTGATGAACGCAACTACGCTCAGTTGACATTGAGCGTAGACGACGAAACAGCATGAATATGAAAATTGGATCGGCGCAAACCGGAATGATTTTCTTATTTTCATGATCTCACTTTAATTTTTTAGGCTAGTATCTTATAATTTTTCTTCGGCGATCTATTGGCATAAATAATTTTAATATTTACCGCCTCAGTCCTTTATATTTTTGATCTCATGGTAATTATAAGCAAACGATTAACAATTATTACATACACACACTGATGATCCGTAATGCTATTGTTAAGCGCGCAAAGGATCATTTGATCGCAGGATGCTAATAAATAAGGTTCCCAATATACAGGAGAAAATTTCCTTGAAGCCACATTTTAAAACAGATTTTTAGCAAGAGATTGACTAACAGTAAGTAAATAGAACTTTGGGGCCCGTACTTGATATGGAGGATCGAGAAAAAAGGTGCTGGGAGGAATGTACCTTTAAAGCTTCTTAGCAATGCTTAATTAAACCTGCCGCTTTTCTCCCAGATGGCCTTTTGCAAATGGCGGAACACAAAGAGCTAAACATGGATACTCTCATATACAGGGTGGGCCACAAAAAACTGACGACCAAAGATTTTCAGGCCAACTTTTCTAGTTAGCACCCCTCAGAACCAGGAGAGGACAAATCTTAGTTTCATTAGATTTGACTAATTTGTCCTATCCTGGTTCTGAGGGGTGCTAACTAGACAAGTTGGCCTTAGAAAATCTTGGTCATCAGTTTTTTGTGAACCACCCTGTATTTATTCGCTCCTCGTGCTATGTTTTGAAAGTTATTTCTTTGCTCGGTAAAAACTGAAGATGGTGCTCAAATTTAGTGATCTCTGCTCAGTCACTTTCCGCGAATCCCTCCTCCCCCTTTTACGAGATGTCATTTGTGTACAGAACCTTGTGTTTTTTTTCTGATAGGGAGATTCTATATTTTGCGAAGTTGTAATGGTGCGACAGGATTAAAGTAGCTAATTACATTAGGCTATTGTAATTTGAATTCCAAGCCTGGTTGGAATGTATTCTATGCCATTTTCGGAAGTTTTTCTACTACATTTTTGTAAAAACGTAGCATTTTGGGAGATCAACTAAACAGCGAATTTTTAACCCAGTCACAAATGTTTTGTAGAATTTAGTTGTATGTGTAGACTCGGGAATCTAATGTACTCACAATCCACACACAACTAAAACTGTCAGGGTTCCAATTCAAACTTGTGAATTTTCATTGATTAATACTAATAACCTTCAGGTCAGAGCCTAAGTCCAGCAAGCAATCACTAGTTAAACTTCTGACAAGTGTTTTCAAATATCCCTCCCCTCACAGTAGGCCTTCCATCACCTCTGCTGGATGTTGCTGGAGACGGTATCTGTTGGTGAAGAAGTTTTGGGAAGGAAGGATTACCATGGATATTCGAACTGGTAGTTGAGCTTTGGAGTGATTATTTTAACAAGTTTGCTGTAGGCTGGTGCTTGGCACACGGAGGTGTACCTTCCAGCAAGAGTTGGATTGCAGCGTGACTCAAGTTCCATCCCAATTGATCCTACGGTTGGCCTTCATGCTGTGCAAAGTGATGGCATTACAATTATCTTCTGTTGCTTGCACGTGCACCAACCCTGATGCAAACTCACCGTTTAGTCTCTCCCATATATCCTTACATCTCCTCAAAAACCAGACACATTTGTTTAATTCTGATCCGACGAAATTCAAGTATGCGGGTGGGTAACTTGCAGTGCCCCAGTACACAAGGTATTATGCTCTAGATAATTTAGTTAGGACAGTTTTAGTTTGCTAACCTCTAAAAAGGTCTCCGAGCGAAGAACCGTCGTCAAATAGTACACGATCAGTGGATAACGTCAGCGCTATACCAGCGTAAAGGAGTGCGCTTAACACCGATCGTACGAAAAATTGCGACGTGTAATTGCCCATTTCGGCAAGTCAACTCTTCAACATTGCGGTCGGTTAGAGGCTATATGTATACGTCGAGATGGCTATTCACTTATCGCGCAGAACGATACAGTCGTCACTTACCTTTGCGGTGATCTGGATGGTACAGGATGATTGAATGTGGACGGTACAGTGATGCCCGTATTGACCTTTGCTGTTAATTACTGCGCTATCCTCGCTGCGATATATTACAGTATTTTATTACGCGTATTAGTGGTGTTGTTTCCTATTGAACGAGTGAGCAAAGCAAATGATGTCCTGTTTTCACAGTGGCAGACTGGCCAGAGGGAGGGAAGAGAGATATTCTTAATGGCCTCTGACTCTCAAATTAAAAAAAAACCGCAACAGGAAAACTCGCGTAAGTATTATTGGCTCGACATTAGTTTTACCCACAGATTTAAAATTACAAATAATAATAAAGATAATTATAAAACGCTAGTAAAACAAGTACTTTGTATTGAGTAGCCTAACAAAAATTGGCCACATGAAATTGCAGTGTTATATTTAATGTGGACTTTGTCACAATTTTCGTGCGAATATTTTTACTTTTGTTAATACACCTAAAAAGGGTAAATAAATTTAAAGTAGTCAACCTCACGTACCCTCAGCGCAATTCCCCCCCCCCCACCACCAAATTACCTGCTGAATTTATGAAAATATGGTGTTCGAAGAGTTAAAAAATGTAGAAGTCTGATGAACGGGAAACTAAAACAACGAAGCTTTCAGTTTGTTTTTGGTTTTTTAAGAAATACCAATATCAGCGTCAGATGAAAACTTATCTGGTCAGATAAGCATCGTCGCACACACGATTCTGGCTCATTTGCCGTATCGTAGTAGCAAAAGTTACGAGACAATTTTTTTAATATAATGTGCAATATAGTAGATATTCTTCAGTACACCACGCATTCAGATTTTTTTAGTAGTGTCCTGTTGGTATGTCTGCCGTTCCAACTTCATACGTCAATTACAGATTTTTTTATTCTACCATACGACACATCGAATTACTAATGCAGTGTTAGTGCATCTTGTTTCTACATTCCCGTTGGCATTCTCAGATTCAAGCCAACAACTGGACCACATGCAAATAGAAGACGTATCCACTATACGAAGGTCTCGGGGAACTGTACGGCGGAAATAACAAGTCCTTGTATCACTTCAAAAAACACAGTGTCAGATTCCATAAAGACACTAAAGGTGTTAATTTAGTATATTATGCTGTGTAGAAGCTACGGCACAAAATGGACGATATCTGTTACTTAGAAAGTATAGTAACAGTAAATTCAGTGTGTTTCCAGCCCAATATTGAAAATTCATCAGATTTCCGTACTTTTAAAGTCTTGGAAAAGATCATCACGAAATTCCATGCTTTTCCAGTTAGTGCGTGAACCCTGAAGGACATATTGTTTGTTCATTATCGCTTCCCTTCAAGCCTGCCTCCATCCCAATGATGAAACACAGCCAGCTGGTAGAGTTCCACGTCATCGCCAACTCTCTGCCACGGGTGTCAAATTTTTCAAGGTTTCCTGGTCGTACCTTGGTTGACCTCCTTCTCGTCTCTTCCTTTGTTTCATAGACCCATGTTGCTGCATCCCACTGCTCAGGAGGGTCCTGGCGCATGCTGGGGCTCAACAAGGGTATACCCAAGGTGTAACCCTGTTTTGCTTGTGGCGAGTACTTTCTCTGAAGGGGATTTGCCTTCTCTTTCAGCAACAAGGCAATGTCCAGTAACTTTCCATTAAACAACTGCTCTGAACAGTTAAACAGGAGCAGTAAAGCGTCTTCCTCCTGTGTATTTTGAAAAGTTGGGCACTCGGACAAAAATATGCAATACCACACTCTGACGAACACTGAAAAGTCCACTTCAATGTTCGGTGATTTCACACACTTCTGCAGATATAAAACTAAGCACAAAAACATTCAATGATCACACCATTTTGAAATTCGCACTATGTACCGCTGATCTATACATACAAACTGTTCTTGCTGGAGTTGGGCTGCCCACTTTTGGCCGAGTATCACCTTCAGCGCCGGCCCAAGCAAACGATCGATGTACGGAGAGGAACGCCAATAAATGTTCATTAGCAGCACATGGTATGAACATTTATGGGCCTTCCTATACCAACTTCGATAGCTTGCTTAGGACGGAGCTGAAGGTGAGACTCGGTCAAAGTGGAAAGCCCCGCTGCATCAAGAACACTCTGCATACATCAGCGGTTCGCAGCGCGAATTTCAAAATGGTGTGATTGAATGTTTCTCTGCTTCGTTTTACTTCTGAAGAAGGAGATAGGACTGCCATAGTTCCTATGTAATCACCAAAAATTGTATTTTCAAAAAAAAAAAGCAATTGGCATGATCAAACAACAAATCTTGCAGTGTGAAGTCAGAATCCAACATATAGAGGCCCTTACACCACAGGTTTAACGAGTCAAAACTAAACCACAGAATGCTAGTACTCAAAAATCAGTCTGACACTGTATACTGCATTACAAACTGTTTAATGGTCATAAATCTATCCGTCGTGCTGCTGTGCATCCTAGTACGTGTCACTAGCCACGAGGAGAGGAGCTACACTCGCAACATTACCATGGTTACTAGGTATAGGCAACTGGTAAGCTTGTAAAAGGCGAGAAGAAAACGGCAAATATATTAACGAAGGAAAAACTAATGAGCAAGAAAATTTACATTGCGAGACTTTTAATCGTCAGGGCATGACGAATTACTGACGCGGTAGAGCATCGTCGTTTTTTTTTTTTGGGGGGGGAGGGTTTGGTCCATGGCGATACACAAGAAAGTCGTTATTTTCAAAGAATTTTAAATAATGAACAACATACCTCAGTTTTGATTCTGTCCTTGTATTCCTGAACCTAAAAGAAAAAATAAACCAGTTCAGAAAATCCATCCAATTAGCTAAGGAACATAAAAGTGTGCTGCAAAATGGTAACAGCAGTATCACGTCCCAGCTTCAAAAAGACATAGTAGGTACAATGCACACAAGCACGCCATTGTTATCACGTGCATCTATCTACTCTTGTCACAGAATATCGTGAAAGATCATTAGAAAGCTATCTACATAGTATATGCATACCAGGACAATGCGAGAAAGTTTAACAGTAGGACGTCGATCACAATTTACGCTCATTCTTCATAAATTGGAGATGCACAAATATCAACAGCCTGATACTTCACTACTCTCGCAAATTTTCGACAAACAAATGATGGAGTTCTTTACGGTGAAAAATTACAATATTTTCCGAGACTTTTATGTCCTACTTGATTAACACTCATCTTCACCAGGTTAAGATATTAGATCTTTTAATATTGTGAGATCGAGTTTTAAAAGATCTAATATCTTAACCTGGTGAAGATGAGTGTTAATCAAGTAGGACA